>JAPYZI010004420.1:0-25653 GCA_030523105.1 Ophioninae sp. A BG-2022a
AACTATAAGAGATATCGATACGAATCCAACGCCATTATTTAAGTTAGGCAAAAACCTTTTCCAAACCCACCAATTGAATCCCCATAGCCTACGAGAAGGTCATCGTACAACCTTTTGAAATATCGTGATTTTTGAGATTCCTGGAAAAGTGGCCTGGGAGGTCGAAAAATGTTTTTTCCCGTTTTTTAAGTATTAAAAGGGTGTATTTGATCGGAAATTTTCCGCTGATTACGAATATGCCGGAGTTTTTGCCGAAAGTGCAAAATCAGACTGGGAAAATGCAAAAAACCTTTCTAGAATATTTTTCCTGCTGCAGTTTACGGTAGCTATCGTAGCGAAGGAGGTTACGACTTCGCGCAGTGAACAAGTGACAACTGACAAGTCAAAAAATATATTGATACTTCGGAAGGATGCAAGCGCAGTCGGTAAGAACGGAGAATACGAGCCGCTGCGCCGCCAGTGAGAAAATCGTTTAACTGAACTTTCTCGATGGTCGATAAAATTTTGAGCTTTGGTGGTACATTTTTGTCACATTTATGTGAAAAATTTCAAAAACCAATTTCTCCGCCATTTTTTCATAAAAGTAGATGAAACAAAGCTTAAAATGTGTACGTTTGACTGGTTCAAAGGTTTCTGCTCGGGAAATTTGCGATACGATGGATCGTAGCTCGCAATTTCTCCCATGGTAACCACAAACTGCACAATTATTTTCAAAATGTTGTTAAATGCCGAGCATGTTCCTCTTAAAGCAAGCGCCCTGCATGCACAAAATAAATGTCATTCAAATCGGTTGATTAGTATCGGAGAAATTGAATCTTAAAATTTCGATGTGGCTAGGAAAGTGTTCGTCATTCCCTTAAATAATTCACAAAGCTAATAAAACAAACAAAAAAACTTAAACTTCGTCCTATTTAAAAATCAATTTCATATAGAATTAATAGAAATCGTCGAATTTTAGAGTTACCGTTTAACACTTTTAACGATCGACGTTTCAAATAAAATTTCGAATGATTCGAAAGCATTTAATATCGAAACTGTGGAAATCTGACTGGTCAAATTCGTTTGCCAGGTAAAAAAGGTCGAATTTTTTTGGGAACGAATATCAATTAACTCTGAAGGAGATAGCTGGTGACATCTCGTTTAAATGGACATCCAATAGTTTCGACGAGAAACTGGCTATGAAAAAACTGCAAACGTATTGGATGCAGAATTAATTTTTTTCTTTTTTACTGTCGATGACACGTGTGTCCAGGTGTCCGTGCGATGTGTGGCATTTGATGAGTGCGAGTGACCTCATCGAGCAACGTGAACTCGATAAAACGTTCGTTCGAGCGTTCTCTTCATCCATTTTCCATCTATTCCCCCTTTCGTTCTATGTTCCGATTGCACAAACTGCCTTTCGTGACGAAGCCAGAGCTCCAGCCCAGCCCTGCGTATTGTCAATAATACGTGTGCATGCATGTACCTTTGTAACGAATACAGCTACCCAACAATTTATACAGGACGAGGCAAAAACTATTGCCAACACAAATCGTTTCTAACCTATCATGATTACGTCCGATATAATAACATCCCAGATTTCAAGGTCACCTTCATTTCATTTATCAACGTTTTATCCAGAACTTGACACAAATTGATATAAAAAATGTTTAACATTTATGTAAACCCAAATAACCCTATAATTATAGAAATATTTGGAGGTTAAGGTAAAAAACTGAAAGGCAAAACTCGGTCCAATTTTTGAAACGATTATTTCATCGAAATTTTATCGAGTACTTGACACAAATCGACGTAAGATTTTTCAAAATTCATGAAAACTCAAGGAATCCTATAATTATAGGGTTATTCGAGGTTATGGTAAAAACCTGGAAGAGAAATTACTTGGTCCAGTTTTTTTATCGATACGACGCAAAAAATATTGAAAATTATATTTTTAAAATCAATTTTTGTTTCGTTTTCTCATGGAATTGTGAAAAAACACATTGTCATATTTTGAAAAATAATCAAACTCCCCTCAATGATTCCCTTCGAAGCGGGCAACTTTAGCAGTACAAGTTTTGACCTCAGTATGGTAGATTAAAAAGAAATATTACTACTGCTAATAATTATTGCCTCACCCTGTATATGGGTGTGCGCGTGTTAAATAGCTTCGTTGAAAAACGAATATGTTCCCGGTAACTAATGGCAGGTCCTACTATCACAAATGAACCTCACCAAGCTGAAAGCTCGATAAAAAAAATATCTTCGGCACACCCAGTTTATACGAATCTCTAAAAACTGTTAATTAAAAAAATATTATTTCTCCCATAAAAAATTCTATATAAATAAAAAACATAATTATGACAAAATAAAACATATTTGTTTATGTATAATTCGTATACATTTTTATACGAATTAATAATATTTGTATTATTTAATAATAATATAAAATATTTATTATTCATAATACAAATAATAAATATTTATGTTTAATATTTATATTAAATATATAAATAAAAATACATAAATTCTATTTCCCACCGAATTGATGTCGAAACAGACTTTTATGAAATAATATTAAAAATTGTTCATGACATAATACATTTTACAGGAGACATCGAAGATTTCAGAAATTATGATGATTCAAAAAATTGTTTGACAATTCCCAAAATCTGTAGATTTCGAGGTGCCACTTAATTCGGATTACGAGTATTGCAATTTCTCAGAGATAGTGATACTATTTTCCCATTTTAGGAATCAGCTCGAGCTGGATGAAAATGTAATATGAATGTGGAACGTACGTCTGTTGCGATAGGGTCACTTTAATCTCGTTGAGTAGTTCGAGCACGTAGGCGTTTACGCACTCGAACAGACACGCACATTTCCAACACTTTTCATTGGTTCTGTCGTCCATTATAAGCGTTGATGCTTGCTGATTGTACATATGAGAATATACTACTGTAAGTCACGTTGAATGGGCCGCCCGACGCGATTATTCAATTAAGCTTGTATTTGAAACAACTAATCGCCTCTACGAAACGTCAACCCACACTTCCTTGCCAACTTCTGCGTTCGTTCGTTTTTTCGACGCTTCCGGAGTTGCGGAATGTTTAAAAAAAAAAAAAAAACGTTATCGAGTCGCCTTTGCTATTGATAATCGTTAGATTTGGCTGATGCTGTTTGGATCATTGATTGACTATTCTTCATTAGAATATTTGATCGATTTTTATTCCTCATCGATTTTTATTCCTCATTGATTTTTATTCCTCATCGATTTTTATCCATCATCGATTTTTATTCCTCATCGATTTTTATTCCTCGATTTTTATTCCTCGATTTTTATTCCTCATTGATTTTTATTCTTCATCGATTTTTATTCCTCATTGATTTTTATTCATCATCGATTTTTATTCCTCATCGATTTTTATTCATCGATTTTTATTCATCATCGATTTTTATTCATCATCGATTTTTATTCCTCGATTTTTATTCCTCATTGATTTTTATTCCTCATTGATTTTTATTCCTCATCCATTTTTATTCCTCATCGATTTTTATTCCTCATCGATTTTTATTCATCATCGATTTTTATTCCTCATCGATTTTTATTCCTCATCGATATTTATTCCTCATCGATTTTTATTCATCATCGATTTTTATTCATCATCGATTTTTATTCCTTACCAGAGATTCTGATATTCAATTATTATTCCTTATCAAGAATTCCAATATGCATTTTAAATTCCTTATCAGGGATTCTGATATTCAATCCTTATTCCGCCTCAAAGATTCTGATATCCAATTTTTATTCCTTACAAGTAATTCTGATATGCAATTTTTATTTGTTATCAGTAATACTGACATTCAATTTTTATTCGTTATCAGGGATTCGAATATTCACTTTCCGATAAAAAAAAAGTATCAGCATCCAAGCTTCATTCAATTACCGTTTATTGATCGAACGAACAACCAATTTTTTGTTTTCTCCCAATATTTGACTCGACTGACTTCCAATGATAATTGATACATCACTAAAGTGTTGATAAGCCTAAAACTAATCGGGTTTTTGTTTAATTTGGTTTCAGATCGGGAACGTGGGTGATCAGAAGGATATTATTTTGTACATACCTCTGCACAATAATAGGAAGAACAACAACGGCGAGCTTCGTTTCTTCTCTCGGAGCTAGTAGCGCCTACTCGAATTCGTCACAATCGTCCCCGTCGACCTTCAGGCCCGCGTCAACAACGCAAATGATATATCAGCGATTCGCGATACAACCGCAGGACCAAACTGCCGTAGTCGGTAGCAGAGTTACATTGCCCTGTCGTGTTCTCGATCAGAAAGGACCGATTCAGTGGACGAAGGATGACTTCGGCCTCGGCGCTGTAAGAAACCTTACCGGTTATGAGCGTTATGCAATGATCGGCAGCGACGAGGAAGGTAAGTCACAATTACGTTTCCTCTGATTTTTCACACTTACAAAACCAAAAATATCCATTTTATTCCATGTTTTATTTATTATTATTGAATTTTTATAAATACTCTCTTTTTTTGTATTTTATTTCCTTTTTTCTTCAAAGCCTCGAACGCCCTTTCACGTTCGAAAAAACATTTTGAAATTTTTCCATTTCTATTTTTCTTCGAAGCCTCAAAAGCCCTTTCGCGTTCGAAAAAACAATTTTTGGAATTTTTTGTCAATAAGACTAATGGAGCAATAATATTGAGGATAGCAGGATATTTTTTATGGATCTGTAGGTTGTTAATGAAATTTCAATTTTGCAAAAATACAAAATGGCAATTCTGTAATCGATAGAAAAAAAAATAGTTTTTATTCAGGCCCGATAAAAAGAACGTTTTTCAGGTCCTTCAAAAAGGACTTTTTTCAGCCCCTTCAAAAAGACATTTTTTCAGCCCCTTAAAAAAGAATTTTTTTCAGGCCCTTCGAAAATAACTTTTTTTCAGCCCGTTCAAAAAGAGATTTTTTCAGCCCCTTCAAAAAGAACTTTTTCAGTCCATTCAAAAAGAATTTTTTTCAGCCACTTCAAAAATAAATTTTTTCAGCCCCTTCAAAAAGAACTTTTTCAAGCCCTTCAAAAATGACATATTCCAATAACTAAATATAAGTTTTCTAGTGAAATATGAATTTCCGGAGAAGCTACTTAAATTTTAATGATCCTTTCCATTTGCTCGAGTGGAAATCAAATTAAATTCGTCGATTATTCGTTCAATTATAGCGGATTGTGTTTTTTTTTTGGTCCCTTCCGGTACGATGAATCATTAACTGGCAGGATTTCAATGGTGTCGGAAGTGGTTTAATGGAATGGTCAGAGAAAGACGATTGGAGAGATGTACCGAGTCTATATCAGGAATCCAATAATTGGGTTGCGTTAGAAGTCCTAATAAGGTACAGCGTTTGATTTGATAACGATAAATGGCATTGTGGCGTAACCCACCGAAGGTCCAAATATACACGATACCATCGAAAGATGACGTACGGAAAAACGAGAAATCATTCGAGCCTACGAATATCCGGATTGCGCATAGCTGTCCAACATCATTTAGACATTGAAATGACCCCTATACGCAAACTACAGTAATCATTTATTCGACTAACCTTGCTTACTGATTGATAAACAGCCACAGACAAACGCGACAACTATGGCAATGCAGATAGCTGTTCGCTCAGCCCAAATCGCTTGTGTGCAGGAAATCAACCGAAAAACATGTCAATTTGCACCGATTCAATATACCAATTAATGGGTGACTAATCCGGATTGTTAGGGATGCGGGTTAACAGGGATACGTACGGATGACCGTACATGTTGGTTATTGTTGCGAAGCCTGCTTGGCACTATGAACCAAACTTTGGTGGATGCTGTCTTCATTGAAAGAAAGTTCAAACTTTGAATCAAATGTTTGGCCCGAATAAACCCAAACAAACTCAACAACACCCAACCAAACTTTTGAACCAAACAAACCCTCACTAAACCCAAGCAATCTTTTAATCCAAACAAAGCCAAACCAAGTTTGAACCCGAACAAACTCAAACCCAAACAAATCCAACCAACGTATCCAAATCCTAGCAAACTTGTAACCCAAACAAATCCAACCAACGTATCCAAATCCTAGCTAACTTGTAACCCAAACAATCCCAACCAAACGAAAATAAACTTTGAACCCGAACAGACCCAAGCTAATTTCTAACCCAAACAAACGCTACCAATCTATCCAAACCCAAGCAAAATGTTAACCTAAATGAAGAAACTCAACGAACCGATCCAAACTCAAGCAAACTTTTGACCCAAACAAACCCGACGAATCTTTTAATCCAAATAAACCCAACAATACTTTTAACCCAAACAAACCCAAACAAACATAAGCTAACTTTAAACCCAAACAAACCCAACGAACCTATTCAAACCCAAGAAAACTTTTAACCCAAACAAACCCAAACAAACCCAAGCAAGCTTTTAACTAAAACAAACCCAAGCAACCTTTCAAACCAAACGAATTTTAAATAACCATCATATCGAAATATCGTTTTTATTATCTGCTTGCAGGCGACTTTTCACTACACATTTATCCAGTCGAGCTTGAGGACGATGGTAAATACCAGTGTCAAGCGTCACCCACGAACGACGGTCAACCAGGACTCAGATCGAGATTCGCGAAGCTGAGTGTCCTAGTGCCACCCCAAAAACCAAAAATCCTTCAAGGTGATTTTCTCGTGACAACGGAAGATCGGGAACTCACTATCGAGTGCATAAGCGTTGGTGGAAAGCCACCTGCTGATGTAAGTACCAAATAATTTTATTGCTTTTTTTTTGGCTGAACGTCGATTTGTACACGGCGATTTTTATTTATTTATTTATCGCTCGTTACTGCATTTGCCATGAACTTCAATCGATATATCCAATCGAGTGAATATTCAACCCTGTTATTGTAAGATTTCCTCATCGAGCAGTATTACATTCCCATTCCAAAAACACCGAAAATTATGAAATTTTGATTACATTTAGCAAACTCGAAATTCATCGAACTATAAATAATTTATTATTATTAGTAATTCATTATTACTATAAAGGAATCGTCAAATTAAATCTTAATTAAAGTCGATGTTAAAGATAGTATAAAAAATAATATTCAATAATAAAATACGACGAAGTGGAGATTAAATAAATGTTTTCAAAAATTTATTTAATCGGCTTAATATACACTGTTCAATCGTCAAATACATTTTTGTATCTTTTCTATAATGCTCTTACCATTGCTCTAGCAATTTAAAGAAATATGTTTACGTTTAGATATTATTTGTTTGGTTTTGTTTCGAACAAAAATTATTTGACACGACACACGATTTTGTTTGATTATTCAAAGATTAAATATTTGATGACTTTCGGATTGTTATTTATTAACTTATTTCATTACAATATTTTATATTCCCATTTATTTATTTAAACATTGTTATTTACTGACGTATATGTTATTTATTGATGTTTTTAAATATCGATATATTTAATTATCAATATATTCACGTATATTTTTATCGATACGTTTGTTTATTGATTTATTGATATTATTTATTTATACTAACGATTTATGAACAAATTTAACTGTTTTGGTTCCTAAAAAAAAAAAAAAAAACTAAGAAAGGGCCGTAAGTTTCTTCGATGTTTTAGAGGAAGAGTGTTCTTTTTTTTTTTTTTTTTTGCAATTTGCGCAAACAAACCGAAACTCGGAACTTGTGCCTTTCTCATCCTGCTCTTATTTGTTCCTCGTTCAACTCGTTCTCGTAGCTATCATGCTCATTTTCCAGTTTTATCATGAGAGGAAAATATAACCACGCTCGTCTTTTACAAACCTCTCTCGCGGCGTCTTTTTTTTTCTCTTCTCTCCCTCTCTCATCTTAGCGTTCTTTCTTTCACGGTTCTCCACTTGCTTTGAACTTATCTCCGCATCTACGCAGCCCACCACCTGCCAGTTAAATCTCAGCTACGGTTAAAACCCTGTCTTTTGCAACCGACATCACTTTCGTCGTCACACAACGATCGTGCTTGTTACAAAAAATTTAAAAAAATACATTTCCATCATCACCAGTTCTATTCAATAGAATTAAAGAATTCCGTTTTCAAACATTCTTTTTATGTACGCGATAATTATTCCTATTTTTATGGTGTACGATAAAAAAAAAAGCAAGTTTTTAAGATATTCGAAGCTTCGTCTCAATCATATCGAAACGAAAACGAGCCAAACGAAAATGGAAAATTTTATTTCCGAAATATCAAATTTTCTATTTTTTTTTTTTTTTTTGAATTCGCACTTCCGTTTGTATATCATTGCTTCGGATAAAGATAAAAGTTATTTTTAAAAAATGTACATCAAGTTTCTGATTAGATTTAAAAATCGTGCATAATCGAATTATCCTAGAATTTATATGATTAATTTTTATATTTTATCCTCGTGGAACTGGAATTATATTTATCCCAAATTTCACTCGAGGATTCGTTCATTCTTTCGATATTTATTCGCGTATTACAATATCCAAAAATATCGACGATTCAGGAAATCTAAAAATATCAATGTTACGTATATCCCGTTTTATCAATATCGAAAATTTAACCAGCATTTTATTTTACCTTCTTGCAACTACGGAATAGGAATTTGAAAAATTCTTAACAAATAATCAATTTTTTTAAATTGTTATATCAGCCTATTTTTTATTACGCTGATATAAAGGATGTCCTGATTTTTTAATTTTTGTTTTTTTATACGAAGTTACAACGGATATGGTCTTATTAAGAAACAGTCGTTTAAATAAGGCGAAGAAGTCACTTTTTTTAAAAAAAAGCTTATAGTTTATAGTGAACATTGTTTTCTGAACCAAAATTATTATTAATATTTTGATTATTGAATAAATGATTAAATAAACGTGTTTTTTAAACGTCTTTTTTAAATGTATTTTTTAAACGTTTTTTTGTACTTAAAAACAAATAAGATTTTTTGTACTTAAAAAGAAATAAACGTTCCATCGATACGTTATTCGATGGGACGTTTTCGTAAACGTGTAAAAGCGTTATTTTTCAATATGATTCGATAAAAAAACATTTGGCAAAAAATCGTAAAGTCGAATCGTCCAAGCGTGGTACCAAATATACCAAATCCATAGAGGATTATCAAAGGTCTGTAGATAAATCGAAAGGTGTTCGGAATATCGATATCCCAGCGAGATTGGCACGATCGTCTACGGTACTTTTCGTTACCCTTTGATGTTTCAAGCATTATTAAATCATAACAGTCGAGAATCTCCTACTGCGTGGCTTTCATATCTCCTTGCCTCTTCTGGATATTTCTCTTCGTTCCGTCCCACGAGATTTCATCCCTCTTTTATATTTTTACTCGCGAACAGTGAAAAGTATTCTAGAATCGACGATGCTGTTTCTTAAAGTCTTTAAGTTAAGAAGATTTCGTTTCGAACCCGTAAAACCGGTTGAACGATTTCGGTATGGGTTAGCATATTTTTAAAAAATGCGAGTCTTCCGATTTTCATTTTCTTTAAATATGAAATTTAAGTAAAAAAAAAAAAAAATTAATTTCGAAAGCCCTCCCGTTTCGATCGAGTTAAAATTTTGCACAAACCTTTGTTGCAACGTATCAAGACAATCTCACAAAGATTTTTAGGACTGCTCACGACAGTTTTCGCAATATTGAATTTTAAAGATTTTTCGTAAGTTCCAAAATTCCGTCGAATATTCCCTGTCCATACTCGTCCGATCGAGCTGAATTTTTGGACAGACCTTCCTTCGAACATTCCGAGAGAACCCCTAAAATGATTTTTCATAAAAATCGATACTTTTCGAGATATCGAATTATCAAGTATATTGTTGATTTATTGTTTCAAAGCGTCCGTATATATAACTCTCCATGTCAGATTGATTAATTAGATACATTTCGAACGACTTGGATCCGAATTGAAAAATTTCTAAAAATCGTCAAACCCAATTCAGTAATTATTAAGTTTAAACCATTAATTAACAATTTGCACGATTAAAATTACCACTACAATGATCCTTGTAATCCTGAAATTACTCGTCACTTCGAATACACAATAAACATTCAATTAAAATTTTTATTTTCTCTCGTCCGATTTTTTTCAAATTCCAATTTGGCGCTTCTGCCCAAGCTTTTAAGGAGTTTGAACGTTCGATCGATGCTATTCACGCCCTTCGTTCACCATTGATTCCTTATGACCATTTTCACCTTTCTTGTCTCATCCTCGATCCTCCTCATTGCGTTTATTCTATTTTTCGTCTCGGGGTTCCCTCTTACTTTTGGGTTACACCCAAAAGTACGGATATACCCATTCATGTATTCATCTATCTGCTTATACAGTAGACCCGGACCCGGTTGGTTGCAGTGTCGTTTATTTGCGCAAACATTCATTTCCCGAGCACCTCTCTCTCTCTCTCTTCCCACTGAACCATCGAGCAAAAGAGTTTTTTCGTTTTTTTTTTTTTTTTTTTTTTTTTTTTTTTTTTTTTTTTTTTTTTTTTTTTTTTTTTTTTTTTTTTTTTTTTTTTTTAATAAAAGAGAGAAATTGTTTGCACCCACCATTGACGTTCTCGATGATTGCCCCCGTGCACAGCTTCCTCTTTCTCTCTTTATCTCTCTCTTTTCTCGGATCCCCTTTAAAATATTTTCCCTCGGGAACCGAGAGAGCGCTGAAACTTTTTCCCACCTATCCCGATGAAATGCAAATAACACGTTTATAGGATGAGGAAGACCTTTTGCATTTGCGTGGCTCGCGAAGTTTACACAGGAGAAACGATGCCAATCGCCCAAGATTGATTTCAAGATTTTTTTTATTTTTTCCTCGATGTCCAAATGCTGTTGAATGATACGAGGAGGTTATAAATAGCGTTCGGGTATGCGCGAACGCTCAGCAGACACGCTAATTATTAGCAGGCACCGGAAAACGGTCCGAAAGAACGAAAAGGGAAAGTGGGGGCGGGGGAGGGGGAGAAAAGAGACGACGAGGAGATGAAGTAGCCAAAAATAAAAATTGCAATTCGAATATAAATACGAATTTACAAACGATTCTTTATCGAAAAACGAATCGTTTGAAAATTGATAAAATTCAGGAAATCAATTAATTTGATTGAATGTTTGTTGTTGGTTTTGGTGATGACACAATTTTCGCAATCAAATTCTCTCGAGTCTCGAATATTATTAATAACAATAAAATTATACGAGAAAAAAAAGATAAATGAGTGAAATATTGTTTTTAGATTTTCGAGTAATTAAAAAAGAAAGTACAAATGTTTAAAAAACTTCCTCGATTGTTTGCTCGAGTTTCTACGTTTGAGTTCGTTCGTCTGGATTTATTAATTTTGATTTGTTTGGGTTTGTACGTTTCGATTCTTTCATTCGAATTAATCCATTTTCGGTTTTGTTTGGGTTTGTACGTTTCAATTCTTTCATTCGAATTAATCCATTTTTGGTTTTGTTTGGGTTTGTACGTTTCAATTCTTTCATTCGAATTAATTCATTTTAAGTTTCTTTGGGTTTGTACGTTTTAATTCTTTAATTCGAATTAATCCATTTTGGGTTTTGTTTGGGTTTGTACGTTTCAATTCTTTCATTCGAATTAATCCATTTTGGGTTTTGTTTGGGTTTGTACGTTTTAATTTTTTAATTCGAATTAATTCATTTTAAGTTTCTTTGGGTTTGTACGTTTTAATTCTTTCATTCGAATTAATCCATTTTGGGTTTTGTTTGGGTTTGTACGTTCGAATTCGTTCGTTCGAATTCATTAATTTTGACTTGTTTGCGTTTGTTTCCGTTTCTGCCCATATCCAGCGCCAATCTAAGTAACTCTTGTTCTTTTTATTCAAATTAAAAGCCATAGGACCTAAAAACCATAGAAAGTGAAAACATCGCGTACATTGTACAGGCATTGTACAGTTATACACATTGCCAGCAACACATACGTTACTTCGCATCTCCCAAGGGAAGGAAGACAGCTACCCCCCCCCCCCCCCCCCCCCCCCCCCCCCCCCCCCCCCCCCCCCCCCCCCCCCCCCCCCCCCCACCACCCCCCTCCAAAGGTACTACAAACTCAGCAAAATTCAACAATCCCTCGAGTCGTGAATAATATTGAGTACAAAGAAGCAGATTTTCCAAATTGACAAGAGAGAAAGTTTGCTAAAGAGCTATTAGGATATGACGTCCCATTGAATAACCCGAGCTGGATAGGTCGATGATGAAAATACGGGGTTGCCTATTCTGCTACGTCGCGAATAGTATACGCGCATGCGCGTGTCACTATTCCGAATCTTCGATCGAACGTTTTCCCATTACGATCCTATTGTTGTCTTTAGTCGTGAATTTGCTTTTACGGGCACGCTAGTGCCACAAATTCGGTCGTATCGCAGTTGAAACTTTAAACTGTAGAAAGTAAAATCGCTAATCTGATAACCTCGTTTCGCTCGGTCTCATTCGAAAGCGCCATCTGCTCGCGAAATCTGTTCATCAGCCTCTCTCTCTCTCTATCTCTATTTATCTCTCCCTCTCACGTTTTATTATCGAAAGAATCCTGTCTGAGAATTCGAACTCAAGTTAAAAACTACCTCCTGGCAAATGTCAATTGCATAAGCTTCAAATGCATGACCAATGTTATGGACAAGCGTTACGCCATTGCCTTTCTGTATACACGTTTGTGTCGCGAACTCTGAAAGATTCCTCATTTCCTAGCATAACCCAATGGCGTACTCAAGTTGGAGGAGTTAACGAGAATTTCTGGGCTACCAATAACGCTAAAGTGCAACTCGACCTGATTAGTGACAGCTGCCTGTATACCTACACACCATGTATTTGATCGAGTCATCTTGAGCCAGGCTCTTGATGGTCGGGAACTTAAAAAAAACTTGATCATTTTTTTACCTCAATTTACCGTAGGAAGAACAAAATTTAACAAATTTTTAAACTTGAATTTTAAGGCTATATATCCAGATTAAAAGTTGTTAAAATCCCATTTCAATAACAAGAATAAATACGAAAATTCATATTTTCGTGTTTATTTTTTAAAAATTAATATTTATAACGTATCATTACGAAATTTATTAATATTTATAATTAATATTCATAAAATTAATAATATATATATATAATTAATATTTATTAATATTTATAACGTATAATTACGGAATTTATTTTATTTTTAATTTAACTTGACTAATTCAAAATTCAATAAAACCACTAAATTTAATTAACATTCTAGTTTGCCCTGTAATTACTATTTATTTCCACTCAATCTATGGCCACATAATTTTTTTGTCAAGTTGTAAGCAAATACTAAAAAAAAAATTTGCGAAATCACTTTCATTGAAAGTAGACGAAAAGTTAACTAAAATTTTTTAACCCAAAGTTGTCAAATCCAGGGAATAATATTTTGATGATTATTTTGTCACTTTGAAAAACCGTCGTATCATTATTATAATCAAAAATCAATAATAGAATCTAAGGTCGTTCTAGCTTTAGTAAAGCATTAAACAAAATAGCAAAACGTGTCTTCAGAACAAAACTCACGGTTTCCAGGTGAAATCGTACACTTAACAGAAAAAAATTGTAAAAATAGATGACTTCTGGTCAATGCTGCAGGTTTTCTTTGTTCCAACGTAAAACACGGTATTTCCATCCGCACCTTGTGCAGACATTTTTTTTTTTTCTTTCAATAACACTCTCCGTGGTACAATAGAGGATTCATATGTACATTCGATTTCCGCAACTAATTGAAATACACGAGGATGAGTAAAATACTATTGACGTTGTTGATTGCCAGTCCTGAAGCCCTCTTGACCAACAATGCATGGACAAGATAAAATGAGCAAACGAGGCGAGGGTGGAGACGAGGGAAAGCCACGAGTGAAAATGGTAGAAAAATAGAATTCATGAACGTTGCCGCAATAAACGTTTGCCGCCAGTGACCATTCTCATTATTACATTTGACTGGATGAAGCACAACGGAAGGACGCAAAGTCTCTTGTCACGTTTCCATTTAAAAAGCATATCAAGAGACGCCCCAGCATCTGCACGCCGAATAATAAAAAAAAACGTTTTTAAAAAAACAGTCGACATCGTTCAGTTTGAATTACTAAAGTACGTGGTCATACACAAAAAAAATGTCTGCTTTCTTTTGGGTATACCCATACGGAAAACGAATTAACATGATGCTTTGAATAATTAAACAAACGATCGGAAGTTAGCTAGTGGAAATGTATTTTTAAAGAAAATGTATTTTTAAAGAAAATGTATTTTTAAAGAAAATGTATTTTTAAAGAAAATGTATTTTTAAAGGAAATGTATTTTTAAAGAAAATGTATTTTTAAAGAAAATGTATTTTTAAAGAAAATGTATTTTTAAAGAAAATGTATTTTTAAAGAAAACATCTTTTTAAAGAAAACATCTTTTTAAAGAAAACATATTTTTAAAGAAAACATATTTTTAAAGAAAATGTATTTTTAAAGAAAACATATTTTTAAAGAAAATGTATTTTGAGTATGACATATAATATTTAAAAATAATTTGAATACATAAAAAAAAGAAACATAAATTTTCATATTTTTTAGTTTTTGTATTAAACTTTTAGGCAAAAAATGTTCAATTTTCCTGAAAGTACTCTTCTTAAAGCTAATGTCTGATCTTTTGAATTTTAAGGATTTTCATGTGATGTCTGGCAGCTCTTGCGTTGTTTTTTCTTTTACCGCAACGATGTTACAAAGACAGTGCGCTTCCCCGTTTTCCGTCGGAGTTAGGGGAAAGGGTTATTATTTATTTAGTTACTTCTCCTTTAATCCTATTTTTAATTCTTCATTCTCATCTTGTTCGTCGTCTTAGCACCAGCAAGCGTCAACTTTCTGTTAAATGAGGTTTACGGAATTCACGATGAATACAAGAGTATCATCGGTGTGTCCGATTTGAAAAGAAAGAGCTCGATTTCAAGTTCTGGTAAAACTCATTCCTCATTGGCCTGCCAAACTTTCGAAACTGTCTTCATCGTGTAGTTACGCCGGGGCCTTTCCCAAGCTCGTATACACGAGAAGATTTTCTATGAACCTGATTTCCTCTTCTACTCACGCCTTTCTCCCTCAATTTCTCTTTCCCTCCTTTCCGAGCTCGATATATTTGGCCAACGTGAAACTTTCGTCGAAATTGGGAGCGTCCGATAGAACTTCCTTATTAGTTTTGAAATTGAATGGCTGATGTGAGAACGCAGCTCCTATACAGCAACAGCAACGAGTCACTAGCAAAAACGAAACACCCAGAGGCTCTTCTCGTTTCTATAGACAGCAATATGTGCTGTAATAACAATTCTCTGATCGCGTTATTGAAGTTCATTGGTTCTTTGATTGTCGAAGAATCGCACATCGGATAACGAAAGAAGCAAGACCTAGGACGCGTGCAGATAGTTTTCACAATGCTTATTATTTTTCAGTGTGCATGGTCCATGCAAGTTCACGCTTGGTTCTCCCGAAACCGTAACTCTCAGTTGACTCTGATCAGGTGATCTGTGGGTTTCAAAGTCTCGTCCGTGTCTTAGCTCTCTCCGCTATGTCACGTTTCGCTTTACGTAACGTCACCTCTCATTTTTCGCTGTGTTACGTTTCACTTTTCGTTACGTTACGTTTCGTTTTCGTTATGTTTCGTTTTCGTTACGTTTCGTTTTCGTCACGTTTCGTTTCGTTTTTCGTCACGTTACGTTTCATTTTTCGTCACGTTACGTTTCGTGTTTCGTCACGTTACGTTTCGTGTTTCGTCACGTTACGTTTCGTTACGTTACGTTTCATTTTTCGTCACATTACGTTACGTTTCGTGTTTCGTCACGTTACGCTACGTTTCGTTACGTTACGTTTCATTTTTCGTCACGTTACGTATCGTTACGTTACGTTTCATTTTTCGTCACATTACGTTACGTTTCGTGTTTCGTCACGTTACGTTACGTTCCGTTACGTTACGTTACGTTTCAATTTTCGTCACGTTACGTTACGTTTCGTTTATCGTCAAGTTGCGTTTCACTTTTCGTTACCTATCGTTTTTTATCATCTTGTTTCGTTAGACCCTCGTTAATATTTTTTCGGCAGTTGGGTTGATGAAACTGGATGGAGCATGGAATCGCCGACCATGTCGAGCAATAGAGCCGAGGGAAAGACCGAACGAGACCTCTCTGGGAATCGTTGCACGCCCGGTTGAGATGTCGGCACCGGGCCGTTGAGGTGCATCTCGCTGGAGAGCGGGTGATTCTGGGTTACGAACGGAGCCCTCCGGGCCGCGCTTCGTATTCGAAACTGCTCCCGCTTTCGCATGACCAGCCAGTGGATGCGATCCCAGAGGGTCTCAGTTCTGCCGTTCGATAAAAGCGTCCGATTCGTTACCGTTTCTTCAGCAAAGTGGCTTACTTAAAAATAACGGCTTTTGAGAAGAAATACACCACCCAATACGTAAAATGCCACAAAATGACGTCCGATACGTACAGTTTGACAAAATGGCTGACGGTACGTAAAATACGTAAAAATTCCGGAATTTCTCTGTATTGTGAAAATGGCAAAGTCCGTACAAAGTACAGAAGTACTTGAGCTACTCAATCATAACCTAAAACCGGAATCTACAATAGCAACTGTGTCTATGAAAAAGTGGATTCAAAATGTACCAGCTGTGATTGCAGTGAAGAAAAACATCTTGAAGAGTACCAGTCTGGGTTACATTACCAAAGTTGGTCCCCCTAATCCTGAGCATTCTGGTTGAGAAACCCGGTGAAACAAGATTCTCTGGCATCTCCGAGAAATGCGGATGCGCAAGCGAGAATGGACGACGGAAGGTGACGGTTCTCGCACCTAAAGCTCCCGAGGACCTGGATTTCGGTTCACGTTGTGAAGATCTCAGAATCCACGACACAATATATAGCAACCTATAGTAAACCAGCGAACAGCAATTTTCGAGTAGTGTGTATGAGAGAGCAAGTTATGTACGTCGTATGTCCGGACTCCATCACGAAACTATGCAAAATCAGTCTAAACAGGCTAAAAGTGTTAATTAACACTCAAAGAAAACGTACGTGACTGGTATAGCCAGAGGACTTCGATTCTAGCCTACGATAGTGAAAAATCTCATCGTAAAATCACTAGCAAGTTCGCCCGAAATTTTTGAGACTTCAGGATGGACTGGAAAGATTGGCAGAAAATTTTGTTTAAATGGATGGTAAAAAAACCACATATACCCCAATAGTCGCAGTACTATAAAACGATGTCCTGTACACAAGACATCACAAAATGGTGTCCAATAAACACGGCCCCACAAAATGACGTTCCAGCACTTCCAGAATCACAAAATGGCGTTCCAGCACTTACAGAATCACAAAATGGCGTTCCAGCACTTCCAGAATCACAAAATGGCGTTCCAGCACTTCCGGAATCACGAAATGGCGTCCAACAGCTATGTCACGTTTCGCTTTACGTAACGTCACCTCTCATTTTTCGCTGTGTTACGTTTCACTTTTCGTTACGTTACGTTTCGTTTTCGTCACGTTTCGTTTTCGTCACGTTACGTTTCGTTTTCGTTACGTTACGTTTCATTTTTCGTAAATTTGACCACAAACTGGTGTCCAGTCCGTACAGTACCAAAAACCGGTCTCTCAATACATGAACTATCATAAAACGGTGTCCAATACGTACAATAAGCCGTATAAGTGATACACCGTTGCTGTGGCGCCATCGGACACCAATTAGGCTACTGTTCGTAGCCATAACCTCACTTATCATCCCAACGTTTTCCTCTGATAGCCTACTTCTCGTAGCTGTACATAGGCGTACTTTCTCTTCGTACGGTTACTGTGGAGCGTTGCTGCTATGAACCCTGTAGTGGAGCGTCCTTCACGCCGCAAAATAAGCGAAGGTCGTTGGTCCCAACTCGACGAAATATATCAGGACCGACGGTATCCGCGATACGGTAACGGACACCGTTAACGCGATACAACCACCGATATCACCAGTAATCTGATGTCGGTGATTCTAGTATTTAATCCTTCGCGGTCTATGCATGGACTCTGGCGTTCCATGTGTTCCAAGTGTATCGGATAGGTCATATTGATTCGGTAAATACCATTGCTCGCTGGGCCGTCGTGATACTCGTTCGAACAACTACTGACCTTGTGACCCTTGACTGACATAACACCTTCCTTACATGCACGTTGTACATCGAAGAACGTTTAGACGAGAAAGAAATTGTGCGTTTCTGATAAATCGATTCCTCCTTCGTATTATAATGAATATTATATATATATATATAAAATTCTATCGACGATCTTTGACGTTTGATACCGATCGCTATTTGGAACGAAGTAGAAGCTTTACCACGTGACGTATAAGAGAGCAAGAAATTGTTAACACTTTTAAACCAACTTTTTCCAAAAATGAATAACTTTGAAAAAAAAAAATAACTAATCGAACAGCCAAGATACAAACAACGAGATAGACCCAACGATAAAAATCCTCGAATCAGAAATTACTTTATTTCCGAAATAAGGTATATTTTTGTATTACGTTACAGATAACATGGATCGATGGCTTAGGCACCGTTCTCCACAACGGTATCGAAAAATATGAGGAACCGTACGACGGAGGACCATTGACCACAGTGAAATCGGTATTAAAAGTCGTCCCTCGCAAGGAACACGATAATACCACGTTCACTTGTCAGAGTCAAAACGCCGCTGACCGCACACCCCAAAATGCGAAGCTTCGTGTTGAGGTTTGTAAAAATCCTTTGACCCTGAATCTTCTCTATTTTATCAATTATGAAATATTTGTTGAACGGTTATTTTATTTATCAGCCTTAAACTCTCGAAATCCCAAAAGTCGTTAAACGAAAAGCAACGGTAAATAATTTTTCGTCGTAGGTTCACTACGCTCCGAAGGTATCGTTAAAGATACCATCGGAATCATCGAAAAAGAAGAACGGCCGTATCGTGGAGGGGTCCGAATTGCGGTTCAAATGCCGTGCGGAAGCGAATCCACCAGTCATGGAGTACTGGTGAGCACGAAAACAGCTTTACTCTTTCGTACTGTAGAATATACGTACCCCAACCGTGAATATACGAAACTCATCGAAACACACGTTGTATCAACACTAGAATGAAAAGCAAGAGCCAGGTCTCGATATTTCTCCGGGATCAATAACACGTAGAGAAAAAAAAGAGGGGCAATGTCAAATCTGGGACAGACTCGAGTTGAATCGTACTCGACGTGTAGTTACGACACATGCATCAGACAACGTACGATTCGGTCGAATCACCGATTTATATCGATGCAGAGTCGATTAAACTTTCGAAGCTTCCAAACATTTCACATCCAATTCGAAATATTACAAATGACGATTCGCGAAGATTGAAAACGAAAAAATACTTTTTCGAGGAGTTTTAAAAATATTAATGAAGAAATCCAGACGAGCTTTGGAAAAGTTCTGTATATTTGTATACGTGCAAAAATCAATATTCTTTTTTTATAAAAATACGAAACCGCGACGGTCGAAAAAAAAGGAGAAAACCTTTGTAGGGCGGAGGAGCGAAAAAATCATAAAAATCGTTACCGAAACTTATGTAAATGAAGAAAAAAGAAATTCCCGAGTCTACCTGTAGATGGCTTTAAAAAAGTCATTATTTTCTACCAGCTTCCTACGTGGTCATTTTTAACTTTTTTGTGAAAGAAAAAATTTATTCGTGTGCCTATAGTTACGTAGAATAAAGTCTTCAATTTTCATATTGAAAGCTTAGTTAATATTTTTGAAAAAAAATCCTGAAAAAAGTAATGAAGTTTTTACGACGGTTCTCAAGTAACCTTCCCAATCCGGCAAAACACTACGAATACTTTCGAAAAGCTACAAATTTTTTTTTTTTTTCGAAAACCTAACATCGAAACGGTACAGTCAGATGTCTAAGGGATGCCATTTGAAACGCACGATGTTTCATTTATAGCGTTACACTTCCGTGTAGCGGTATATGGCAACCACAACGACGAGTTGCGACGACGTACACGGCGACGACAAGGCGTATCGATCCTCCGCCGGTGAACTCGAAAACGAGCGAGCCATCTTGGTACTTGAAATTCCCTCGGTGCTCATATTCACAGAAATTTACTCGTTTCTTGCCCTCCGTGGAATTCTGATACGGGAGGGGAATAAAGTGGTCTGAATTATTTTTTTTTTTTTTCGTCGCAACGATGTTTACCGGTTCTTTGGGCTGACTGAAGGAACGAAAGAGTGGAGGAGTCTTTCTTTTTTCGTAACATAATTTCCGAAACCGATTTATTTTATTTCGGGACATAATTTCTCGCGTGTTTCTTCATTGAGAATCAAATGGCATAAAATAATATTTTTAAATGGAATTTTATGGTATTTATCAGTAAAATAAAATTCATCAATATTTTAGTCCAGCAGGAGAGACTCGTACGACGTAAAACTACGATTATAATTTCCCTCGCTTATTTATTTTCAACTCAATCTCCAATTTCTAATATTTCTGATAAAATAATTATAGTCCCATAGATATATTGTCCTTTGCAACGAAATTCTCAATATCGTTTTGTCCGGTTGTACTTATAGGTGGTACATAAACGATAAGAAAGTGATAGGCGACTATACGACGGAAATGATAATCCATAACGCGACGAGAGATCTTCACGACGCGATCGTAAAATGCGAAGTTCACAACGACATTGGAAAGAGCGAAGAAACGGAAACACTTGACATAACATGTAAGTCTATTCGGAGCATTCCTACGCGAGAAGGTATTACAGTTGGCTCTGATCTATTGTGTCGCCATCTACATGGACCATCGAGAGGGGTTATTTAGCCGAATGTGGACCAACTGCTTGTCCTGTGTGTTCTTGTTCCAACCCCTCCTTTACGACTTCGTAGCTATAACCTCACTTGTCATTCTAATCTTTATTCGACGTAGACATAACCTCACTCGTTACTAAAACCTTTGTTTCTTTTTGTAGTGGATTACTGCTCGAAGATATAACTTCAAAATTGTCATCCTAACCATTTCTTGCGATTACCTACCGCTCGTAGATATAACCTAACTTCTCATCCTGACCTTTTCTTGTATTAACCTACTGCTGTTACAACCTCAATTTCCGTCCTAACCGATCCTTTTGGTAACTCGTGACTATAACCTAACTTCTCATCCAAACCGTTTCCTGTTCTCGAGTACTCTTCGTAGATATAACCTCACTTCTGGCACTAACTTTTTCTGCAGCTATAACCTCACTTATTGTCCCAACTTTTTGTTATTGTAACCTACTACTCGTAGACAATCGAATCGTCCTTCTAACCTCTTCTTGTCGTGGTTTACCGTGTCTATAACCTCACTTCTCGTAACGATCGGAGAACGAGTTTCATCAAAAAATTTCGAAGAAAAAATCTCGGCCGCTACTGGGTTTTTTAACCCAGGACATCTCGATCCGTTGGCCGTGCCTTTGGCCACTCTGCCAACGGATCAGTCTCTTAATCGCTCTATATTAGGCGTAGTAAAAATAAATTCATGATTCTTTCCAATAGACGGCTTTATTCATCCGTATCTCGCGTAGCACAAGTCCGGTCGGTTGCACCAAGATTCGGAAAGATGAGATTTAGCAATAAAGAACCTTTTGCGACGGTTTTGTGATTGGTTGATTACAAAAAAAATGGATTTCTTTTTACTACAGTTAATATATACACCGTTTCTTGGCTCAATTGCCGCCAGGCGTCGCTACGATCAACGTTCTAGCTTGATGATCCTGACGCAAGCGACGGTCACATCGGTCTCAACTCCGTGATATAGATGAGATTCGACTGTACACAGGTCCACGTATCCCGTATCTTTTCCAGCAACGCCAAACTCTCCTTAGAGCTATTAGCACCAGGAATACTCTCCAACACTTGTCCCCGATGCTAGGTCACGATAAAAAATCCACCATAAAATAACGATTCACTGAGCGTTTTCTCGGTCAATATCCGCAGTCGGTCCGCAATTTCGACATCCGCCAATATCCGTCGAGACGCACTACGGGGCCACCGAGATTTTGCAGTGCGACGTGGACGGGAATCCCCCGCCGGAGATACTCTGGATTCACGAGGATTCGGACCGTATAGTCGCGACTAGCCCGAACATAAGTGTTGTCGTCAGCCCGGAAACTGCCGGTCGTTACTACTGCAAAGCTCACGTGCCCGGATTTCCCGAATTGACGGGTTACGCGAATGTTTTCATTCGCGCACCACCGAGCATCGTATCTCAACGTACACAGTACGTTCCTGACGAAGGTGTAGTCAAGGTAACAACCAGTCGAAATTGATCTTTCCTACTCACCACCCCGCCCATCTCTCGTATTTTTGTCTTTGTTACTCCTCGAGCGTTTCGTAGCCACCAGGAATCCTTACTTGCTCTCCTCTCGGGTGAAACGACCAAGTACTGGGCCAAGTTTCCCCGAGGCGAGTTACCCTATCCCAGCGTACTCGCGGAACTTCCCGAGGATCTCAGACACCGTGTAGAACTCAACTTTTGAGCCTTTGCCTGCTAGGGTGGATAAAACTTACGAGGAACGAAAGGGAGACGAGGTAGGACACGGTGTCCTCATCTAACATTGAACGACTTGGCGAGTAGACGGTTGCTTATTGAACAACCGTATATTCGCCCTATTTTTTTTCTTCTTTTTTTGTCACTATTCGAGAAACATTCGACACCGTTCTAACATCAGTCGTTATCGTGGTCTCCGAACTATCTTTCTTTGACGACCGATACGTCGATTTTAAATCAACCGCAAATTTTATTTTTCTTTCAACCCTAACTGTACCTTCTCTGCCCACCCTTTTATGGAGTCCAACTCGGATATACCTCGAAACCATGAATTACTTCGAAACGATCCTCGACCCTCCACCATCCGGACAAATTTAACAAATACACAAACGTGTATTTGTTTAATTATTTATTCATCCATTAGCTCCTTTTGAAGCGTTTACTTTTCGGACTCGTTCATTACAGCTGTTGTTTCTTTCGTTCGATACGAACGTAACGTACGTTTACGTGTTCGATTGTTTATGAGTATTCTAGCTAACTCCGAGAGATGTACGTTAGGTTGACAAATAATTGTACCCCTTACGCATTGTAACACAAACAAACTCAAAACCTTTACGTCTGTCTTAATTTTTTTTCCCCGTTTTCGGCCTTTTTCACACAGGTTAAATGCACAGCTATATCTGTGCCCAGAGCGGATTCAGTCGTATGGAGCTTCGCCGGTCGCGAGCTCAATTTCTCCTCGAACAATACGCCCTTTTACGCCCAGGAAGAGTACACCCCGGAGAGGGTCGTCAGCACGGTAACCCTCCGTGAACCAGTATCAACCTACTTCGGGGATTACAATTGTACGGTCACCAATAGTTATGGGACGGATTCCGTCATCATCAAACTCACTACTCAGAGTAAGTTGAAAACTCCAAACCTCCCGTGCCCTCCGCTTCCCTCCTACCACGCGTACACTTCGTATTTCTCGTATTTTTTATCCTGCTTTTCATAGCCAAAAAATGTATCACGCGATAGAAAAATCGATCGGAAGTTTTCGTAATCCTCGTGATTATTGCTGTGTAGTTACAACCCGTAAAACTGTCGTTTCGTCCCAACGAGTTTGCCGCCCTGGAACCCAAAATTTTTCAAAATATATTTAACGTTGAAAATATACATTTTCGTTCAATTATTTAGATAAAAGAAATTATTATTGAATTTAAATTAAAATAAATGAGTTAACTTTTTATTTTTTATATATATGAATTATATATATATATATATAATGGATGTTATTTTAAGAATTTACTTTGGTTATGGAGAATTCATTAAGATTACATTACGATCGGATTTAATCAAATTCTCTTGAATTAAAATGGAGGATTTTCGTATTCACGATATTTTGGTATTGTTTAAAGTTGAATCAACAAATTTTCGTATTTAGACTTTCGGCTCGAAATTACGAATGTCGCTTTTCAGCGTTTTTGGAAAATCAATCCTGAAGGGGGTAAACTCGTATGGGAGTTCCGTCGTTTTTCATTGTAAAAATCATTAAAACTACTGGTCAGCCTGTTGCGTAGAAATTCGAGAATTAAGTGTTACAGCTGTTAAAAAAATTATCCCTTGAGGGGTTGAAAAATGTTTAAATGAAAATTCTCGAGACCAACGCGGGAGCGAAAACGTAAATATCACTTTTTTTTTTTTATACTGCCCTCGAAATCAACGTGGTATTTCTAAACGAAAGAAAAAGGGAGAGATGGCAGGAATCGAGAGTGAATTTGAATAACACGCTTTGTTTTTTACTTGAGAAACGAAATTTAACCAGACGTGACGCGTAGCGTTGATTCCAGTTGATTGGCAACTGATCCTGATTATTGTGGGCCTTATTGTTTGCGTCATACTCATCGGGATCATCGTCGCACTCATTCTACACTGTCGCGATCGGATAAAACAACCGAGACCAAGATCCGTGCGAACACCGGAAAACGACTTGCGTAAGTACAATGACAACCATGAAAATCCGTCTCGTAACTCGTCGTTTTCTTCAGCATGAACCGAGAAGAAAGAATAATATTTCTGTCTATGAAATCGAATTTAATAACGACAAGAATCTGATGGAGAAGAATAAATATGATTTTAAAGGTTTCCTTTAAAATCTCGAGAAAAATATTTACCTTCGTCCACTAGATTTTTGCTGTTCGTTTCGCGTTAAAATAATCTCGCAACGTCAACGGACGTTCTAATAAAAATAAATAGATTTTAATACGTGATTTTAGAAGTTTTTTACAATTTTTTCATGGGAATTTTGAGTTTTGGAAAAAATTAATGGTAGATTCGTTCTCAGGAGATAAAATTACATCGAAATGGGTCAATAAAAAAAATATTAAAAATCAAAAATCTTTTTCGATTTTTGAGGGATAATCGTTTTTTCACTAAATCATCGATAACTTTTTTTCCTTTAGGGTTTGGGACTCCACTTCACGCTCAATCTCTTCGTTATGATTTTCTCTTCAAATTGCTTTTTTAATCATTATTATCCGATGGTTTTTCGATTTTTTGCAGAATTTCAAAGTCGGACCATCGATTTTTGAAAATTTTTCCATACATACCCCTTTGCCTCTTTTTTTCCGATTTTTCAAGTGGACTTTTCGGGAAAACTATTAGAGATATCGATACGAATCCAACGCCATTTTTTAAGTTAGGCAAAAACCTTTTCTAAATCCCCCAAATGAATCCCCATAGCCTACGGGACGGTCATCCTACGACCTTTCGAAATATCGTGATTTTTGAGATTTTGGAAAAGCGGCCCGGGAGGACGAAAAAATTTTTTTTTCCGTTTTTTATGTATTAAAAGGGTCTATTTGATCGAAAATGTTGTACTGATTACGAATATGTCCGAGTTTTTGCCGAAAGTGCAAAATTAGAATGGGAAAATGCGAAAAACCTTATATAGACTATGTTTGTGACGTTTTTTTTCGTTTGTTTTCCATTTTTGAACTCTTAAAAGGGTCTATTCGATCGGAAATTTTATGCTGATTACGAATATCATAAAATTTTTGTCGAAAGCATGGAACGAAGCAAAGAAAAACGT
>JAPYZI010004421.1:0-14125 GCA_030523105.1 Ophioninae sp. A BG-2022a
ATAAGGTACCTCAAATAAAAAATTGAAAACTCAGATAAGGTACCTCAAATAAAAAATTGAAAACTCAAATAAGGTACCTCAAATAAGAAATTGAAAACTCAAATAAGGTACCAGACCAATGTTAGGCACAGTTTTTAATAAAGCCTACGTTTTACATATCCAAAACTACAAAATCAAACGGATTGAGCTTTCATCGTTGAATGTTTAAGTTTGAAAAGCCGTAATTCCCATAGCAACCGCCACGCTGTGACGAACCCAAACAAATTTGCAGTCGATAGAAGTCAGCGCGTGCGATATCGCACGTAGTCGTTTATTAAATTTCGACGTACAACAAACTTTCGAAAAGTAATCATTTTTTAAATATTACTTAGTGAATTTTTATTCTAATTATATGCAGTTGTTTACCATCACTATACGTGTTGTTATGAAAATTGAAGTTTGAAATTGAAGATTAGATTTTTAAAAATTTTTTTTTGCACGAAGTTACAACGGGTGTGGCTTTATTAGGAACAGTGGTCTGAATAAGACCCAGAAGACGCTTTTTTTAAAAGAAATCTTATAGCTAATTGTGTACATTGTTTTCTGAACCAAAATTATTATTAATACGTATTAAATTTATTATTAATAAATGTATGGAATTTTGCATTAACATTTCTTGAAGAAAATTACGCGTCGTTCTTTATCGTCTTCATTGATAGCTGGAGTAATGGAAGTCCATACGCTGAACAATCTGATTCGTTGAATTGTTTTTTTTTTTTTAAACTTGTTTCCCGTGGAAAAATTTTTTCCACGGGAAACAAGTTTAAAAAAAAAAGAAAAAAATTCAACGAATCAGATTGCTCAACGCGAAATTCGTTGGAATACAATCGTGGATTTCTCAACAATTAATAAGATACATATATATAATTACATTTCTCATTACAACGTAATTATTAAAACCTGACCTTTGCAATACTTTTTTCTCGTCGACTTTACGTACAAAAATGTTAGCGGCGTTTCGTATTAAAAAAATAATGTCAATTGAGATTCAATTTTCATTCCCTTGTATTCGAAATGGAATATTTTTTATTGTTACTCCGTTTTTTTTGTTTTCATAATCGTCACCTTTTATCAAAATCCTTTCGTTTTATATTTATACAACGAATAATTTTTGATAAAAGAAATTGCCGATTATGAAAAAAAAAAAAAAAAACATTTTCTTTAAAATTGCTGGTCATTTTAATGATCCGATAACCTATAAAAACCTATATTTTGGTTGTTGTCAAAAGAACCACGGAAGATCTTCAAGAAACGAGCGTTCACCTTATATATGTAACCCTGCATAAACTCTGAGCAGTTCGTTATCACTAATAAGCCCGTAAAGTTTATCACTTTAAACGCCAAATGAAGTATATCTCGCCTCGATAATGAACTCTTCTTCGGAGTGCGAATGGGAGCCGGATGTTTATAATTTATATCGTGCACAACGAATGAGCCATTTATCAATGAGGGTTTTGTTGCAGGATATATAACACGAGACCTCATTTTGCTTTCTCTTCCTCGGTCCCGCATTATCCCTTGCCGAGTACAAACTCGTGGGTGGCCGCCCATACCGGTGACGCACGCTTATCGATGAATAAAGAAAAAAGTACGGTTCAATATTTCCAGACTGGACGTTTACGAGACTGAACGTTTCATTGTACACCTCGCTCAAATAGTATATTATTATTATTATTATTATTAATATTAATAACGATATTATTATTAAGATTATTATTATTATTAATGATAATAATCTTAAGATTATTGTTATTATTATTATTATTATGATTATTAATAATAATAATAAT
The DNA here is from genome assembly GCA_030523105.1 of Ophioninae sp. A BG-2022a. Lineage (NCBI taxonomy): Eukaryota > Metazoa > Arthropoda > Insecta > Hymenoptera > Ichneumonidae > Ophioninae sp. A BG-2022a. The sequence goes on from JAPYZI010004421.1 coordinate 1,830, forward strand.
AATAATAATAATCATCATCATAATTATATGCTGTCACAATTAATATTATTCGTAAGATTATTATTATTGTTATTAATAATAATATTAGTATTATTATTATTATTATTATATTTTTTATTAATATTATTATTACATACTCTTTATTTTTAACACGTCTAATCTTTATATCCATAAGAAACAAACGAAAACAGCAAAATGGCTGATAACGTCAACATACGTTGGGGATGCGTGTACCAACGTAACAAAGAACAAAAAAATCGAAAAAACAAATACACGTAGCCCGAGAAATTTGAAAAGTCACGATACTTTTTGAACGAACGTAGTATACGTACACACACACATAGACAGATATCTGGAAGATATAAATCGGTTTGTCGGAGAAATGACGAGAAGAAGATGGAAGTTGCAGGAAAAGAAATAAAAGAGTTTTGATGTGTGCGAATATGAGTGAAGGAGAAGAGCGGAGAAACGAGGATTTTTGAGTCCCAGGGGACAATTTATTCCACCCGAGTCGAGCTTTATCCGGTGCCGTGCACTTCCGTTTTATGGCTCTTCGTCGCCGCACGTCCGGCGGCTCCGATTCTCCCATCTATCCCATCCTCGTACCCTCCCAAACATCCACTCTTTAACCCGATCCCCTTGTCGACCGATCCGACCGATCTATCTTCGTTTCCTTCTTTTCTGCATCCTTCTTTCCGTTCACCTCGTCGTATAAGATTTTCCCGAATCCAGCCTCGAAATTGCGTTCCTCTCGAGCGTGGAAAACGCAAAGAGCCAGCTTTCCGTCGATAAAACAAAATCTTTTCTTATCACGCCGGGAAAACTTACGAGTTCCTTCGCTTAAGATTTTTTGCATTAATAAAATCGAAAAAAATAACAACGCTTTTGTTTTTTTGGTTCTGGTTTTTTTCGTTCCGCTTCAATCTCAATACTCGAAAAGGTTTTTACGTTTTTATAAGAATCTGATATGATACCTGTTTGAACTATTGCTGGTGTAAAATTTCAGTAACAATCAAAATCAGTACGTATAGTTCGCGATGGACATAACCATTGTGTGACCATGACCATTGTGTGGTCATGTGGAAGATACAAATGAAGGGACACAATTTCTTGCTTGAAATGATAAGATTTTTTGAAATAAAAAATAAATACAAATTTCAATCAACTCTTTATTATTTAATTTCTTTATTATTTAAATTTAGGATTTCAATTCAATTTCTTTATGATTTAAATTCAGGATTTAAATTCAATTTTTTTATGATTTAAGTTCAGGATGTAAATTCAATTTCTTAATGATTTCAATTCAGGATTTAAATAAATTTGTATCTACGAAGAATAAAACATTTATCTATTGAAAATAAATTCAGTATTTAAATAAATAGATATTTTTAAAAAATGAAATATTTTTCAATTGAAAATAAATTCAAGATTTAAATAAATTTAAATCTTTGAAAAATAAAGATTTTACAATTAAAAAATCTTTTCTTTTTCGTAAGACTATTTCTAGACTTTGATGGTAGTGTGTACGAAGTTTCTGTTGCATTCACCTATTACGTACATCATACTTGGCTAAATTAAAAATAATTTCATTTCTGTTTCGGTACAATCGATCAATGGGAAAATTTAATTGTTTACATAATGAAGAACACATAAGTATGATTGCATGCGAGGCTTTTCTCGAAGTAAACTGATACAAACCAGCAGAGAAATATCAAACGCTCGTTGCATGTGCTGTACTGCAAACTCTAATAGCGTACAGTTATCGAGACATTGAAATTTGAATCACACCGTCGGCCGAGCAGTAATCACATTGTCGTGGCGTAACTTTTCAAAATTCGTACATGTACTATTTCGAATTAAAGTAAGAACGTTGTTTACTTCGCACGGAAATCGAACCGAGCAATGATCAGCGACATATAAAAAATACGAACTACGATGTTTATGTACCCAAAAAATTTTATGTACCCGATTTTTATGTTTCTCAAATTTGATTAAAAGAAAATAAATAAACAAATATGAAAAATCATGAAAAAATGTATGCTCGATAAGAGAATGAGTATTATTTATACGAAAAACGAAATAAAATATAAATAAACATTCATATAAATAAAAATAAAAATCTAACTGAAAAAAAAATTATATTCGATACACGAACGAATTTATTATAACCCGTAATTCAGCGGCGTGTGTTTTTCTATCTACAATCGTTAAGAATCGTAATTAATAATTTTTCGACATGATCGTAACGCTGCGTGCGTTGCCAAAAATATTGACAGAGAAAAACAGAACTTCGCTGAATTTCGTTTAGATATTGATGGCGCCAATAAAGATGTCTCAACATTTGTCACGCTTCATCAAAGTTTACGGCGTATAATATCTTAGGAAGATTTAACATAAAAATCAAAAAGAAATAAATAATAGAAAAATGAATGTTTGCGTTCAAGCGATGCAAAGTGCAACGCCATTTCTCAACTTGGCTGCGTATCGATTTCTCTTGGCGCATGTTTCTTCGTAATACGAAAGAGTAGAACGAAGATGACGTTTTCTTGACGTACGAGTATACGAGGCGCGTTGAATGGCCAAACGTGTTTGCGTTGATGCATACCAGCACGAATCCCGAAGTATGATGGGTATTTGCCGGGTAAAACGGTGGGGTAAAGGGTAAACATGTATTCTCACAATTTTCTGTACGTTGGCGAGCTCGATACGCAAGTAGTCTCGAATTGCACAGAGGCTGAATCCTCGCCGTACGTGAGTATTGAATGACGCATAGACCGGGCAACAGTATATGGGTATGCTACAGTCGAACGTTCATCCCCTTTCGAAATATCACCAGTCGCAGTTTAGGGGGTTGGGATAAAAGCTTTGTAGCAATGATACCGTTGTATCTCGTAACCTAAACCCCCTTCGTCCGTTGGATAGTCCGACAGCAGTGAATTCGTTCTCGCAGACGAGTTCGGCTTTCGAATTTCTACGCGCCCGACTGGCCATGGTGTATTTCGGTAAAACGAAAAATAGAAACAAAAACAGGCGAACAAAATGCTAAACTACCTCCCCAAGCTACCTGTTTTTAATCCTGAACGAAAGCTAAAAACGATTTATTAAAAAACGTATACTTGTGCAAGTATTTTTGTCCAAACGAAAGTTTGGTCATTTTTTTATGGAATTTTCGAGCTCGGGGGATGGTACTATGAATCTATGGGCACTATGGTACTGACGTTTTGAAAATATGTTTACTATTGATCTCCCTTGATCAACCCTCGACCCTTTGTGGTCGACGGATTGAATTGAATTGAATTGAATTTAATTTAATTTAGTGTAATTTAATTTAATTTAATTTTATTTTATTTTATTTTGTTTAATTTAATTTCTCTGAAAAATCATACATAATCATCTCGTAAGTCGTTCGAAACATTTGATCCACGAGGAATAAAGTACCATAGTGTTGTTTCATTTTTTCGATTTTCTAAGGTACCGTTTGCGGGGACATCGAGGACTTCTACGACGATTAAAAAATGTCAAAAAAATGTGATGCGGGGAGACCGTAAAGGGTTAAAGAGTGTGCACGAATAGCGAGGAACTGCGATTATTTGATAAATATACCGATGTTTTTGGCTTACGTTAGCTAAGGTAAAAATTCAAACTAATCAATTTGGCTCGACGGATATCAAAGAGTGTTCGGGAGCAGATACTTATTTAGATAATTAAATAATGAAGGGGTAGGAACGTCAAAGGTAACAAAAATATGGTGAGTTCGAGCTTTAACGATACCTCGATAGGCTGAGTTATGCGAAAAGGAGGTCAAGTTTTTCTGCTAAGTTGCGCAAAAGCTGTTGATGATGATAGCAGTAGGGATTGAGGGAGCGAAGCGACCCGTACTTCCACCGGGGTCACACAAAGGCTATGAGTATTTTAAAAAGCATGAAAATCAGATATGATTTATCAGCAGGCAGTAAATAAAGCAATTATTCCAGTCACATTACGAATGTGCTCTACTGAGATTTAACTAAATCAGCCTTTATTATTGATGGCTGTGTTGCTTCACGAACTCTGTCTGAATCTCTTCTCACCATAATCGAAAAGATCACTCGAGACATCCAGTTTCTTTACGAGCCACCCAGGAAACTCAGACCCCTAAAAAGCCAATTTTTTTTGTTGTTTTTTTTCTTTCGAGTTTCATATCGATGAACTATTGTTAAGGATCGCTCCGGCATACGGCATAATCATGAAAAGAGGAAAGGGAGAAAGAAAGGAGGAGCAGGAGAGGCTGGTAGTAAAGCAATGGGTTGACGAGGACATGCCCCTTGCACTTCGCTATCCCGGTTTTACGACGCAAGGTCCGGTTCTCTCCGGAAGCTGTAAAATTTTAGCCTTCCAAGCGGGCGATCTCGTAAAACTGGCCGGGGGCTCCGCAGCCACCAACTTTCTTCAATATCCTCTTCCTCCGTTTCGATAGCGAAATAGTAGTCTAGAGTAGTCTTTATATTCCGGGACGCTATTGAACTGACGAGAAACGAGGACTGTTTCTACGAATTATCGAGAGGGGGGAGCATAATCCATCGAGTCATTAGATTCACGGTTATTCGAGTATAATTTAGGTATTTAGCGAGGCTCGAAATGAAAATTAACGAAAAGACGACTCGTTATTGATCAACGATTAATCGGGCCCGTTTAATTTCCATTTACAAAAAACCAAACAGCCTCCTGTTATTTTTTTTTCTTTTTTTTTTTTTTTTTTTCGTAAACGGATTTATCCATTACGAATCGGACGGTAGTTTTCCAGTTTTTCGTCAATCGATCGTAACTAAGAAATGATGAATCATGAGGAAAGAGGACTATAAAGATGGCACCGAGAAAGCCGATGAGAGAAGAGATGGGGGGATATGAAAGTGACAGATCATTTAACGCTGGTTGTCGTAAAACGTTGGGAGTTCCGGGGGTGACAACGAGAACGAGACGGCCAGAGCCCGCAGGTCTCTCAGATTCGGTAGACTGTGACGAAGCACAAGCTTTTACTACCGTCCTCCTATTTACCCTCTCTTTTCCTCACCCTCTCTTGCGATGTGGTCTGCGGAATAACGCGAGCGACGCGTATCATTCTTTTTCCGCGATTTCATCCCCATTCCTACCCTCGATTCACGAATACCTCAACTATCTGGCTGACTCAATGACCGCGGTTTCACGCAAATCTTTATCGGGTCGCGAAATCGTCTTGAACGCAGTGTTGAACGAATTATCCAACAATTTTGTCAATGTTAAATCGATTGCGTTACATCGATTACTCACTTTTCAGACAAAACTCGATCGGAACGAAATTTTAGTTGTCCGTTACTTCAAATTCACATGAAATTCGAATTTGCCGAAAATTGGGCAAATCCGGAATGCGATTTCGTATTCTAACGTGGGTAAATATTCGGAAGTGCAACTCTCGCTAAAAAAAAAAAAAAAACTAACAAACAAAGTAAAAAAATCGGATCGATTCTGACAGGAGTTACACTTTGGAATATTTACCGTAACGTGGAACGCTTCGTACGATAGACGTGAAAATGCAATGTATATATAAATATATATCTTTTTTTAAATTTCGTTTCTTGGCAGCATTGAGTTACGTCGATTCGAGTGTTACCGTCGTTAACCAGCGGAAACGGTAATGATGTTCTTCGGAGAAATATTCCGCGAAAGTATTATTATTCGACGGAAACACATGAAAAGTGCGGTTGTAATATCGCGGAAGTGTTTTTGCGAATCTGTTTTCTGGCGAAGACATTTTTCGGTACGTTTAATGCGCACGTAACTGAAATAGTTGGAAAATTTTTGGCAGTGAATAAGCTCTGGAAGCCAAAAAAGAGAGGGAGAGAAAAAGACTGAACGAGATTGCGATGACGATGATAGATTTTATAATGCCCTAGTAAATAAACTTTCGGACAATTTAAGAAAAACAAAATTTTTAGCAAAATAAAAATATACAAATGTAATAAAATAGCGATGTAACAAGAATACCAAAGAAACGCGATACAAACCAACGTAAATTGAAAAATGAAAAAATTCTCGTAACTAGAGAGAATACACAATAGCACATAAAGAGAGAGAAAGGGAGATGACGATGAAGATGATGAGGATGATGATGATGATAAATTTTATTATGCCCCAGTAAAAAACTTTCGGGCAATTACGGAAAAACAAAAATTATAACAAAATGAAATATTAAATGTAACTAAATAAAAACTAAATAATAATCTAACAAAAAATACCAACAAATAAACCAAAACACGCAATATAAAGAGAGAGAGAGAGAGAGAAAAGAAGAGGAAAAAAGTACGAGAAAACTCACGTTATTATATTTGTAAGGAATATTCATATCGCTATATTGATCAGAAGTCCAGCAGCAAGCGTTTATAAAGACACAGGCGACGCAGGTGAAACGGTGAACGGACGTTACACCATATAAACACTGTAAGCATTATATTTATAGTGAAAACCTGTTGTAAAGTTCTCCAGATTTTGTCGGCATAACCGGAACCATTTCTATTTATTCGTAACCGTTTGTACCGATAAATGTTTGTACGACTTCGTACGGACGAGTAAGGTTATGCATAAAAGATATAAAATTACAAAAGAAAGTAAAATGAAAAAAAGAAAACATTTTTTTGTCGGCTATAAAAAATCAAAAATATATTCTAAAACCTGACGATACGCGAGCTCAGGTTTTTAGTGTCTCCAAGTCTTTTTAGCACCGAAATCAAAGGATATTTTACTCGGGATAATACAGGCACTTAAGGGGAGAACGAGACAACTTTTTATCAAAGATAATCTCAGGTAATCGACTTTTCCGTTGCGTAGCAATGAAAGAAACAGGACTGCTACGATCCGAAGAGCCACTTGACGTTGCCGCGGTTTTACGAAGAGCTCGCGATAAAGGAATAACAGAAAAAGACAAAGGTCAAGAGGGAGAGGAAAAAGTAACGGAACCGGAGGTTCCCGAGGAGAGAAGGCATAAAAAAGTAGTAAAACATGGAAAAGGGAAGGTACGAACGGAGGCTTATGTATTACTCTTCTACATGAGTCAGCCCTTTTCGTCAGACGTCATCCAGACACTACCAGAAGTGCCCCCTGCCGCTAGGCGATTCCCAAGACTAACATGTACGAGGCCGTGAATGAGATCGTAAAAAAAAAAAAAAACAAAAAAAAAGTGACGAGCTCACGTTGCGTCGGGCCACGCGACGTTTCAACTGTCTTAACGGTTCAACCCGGTTCAAGATACACGCTGCGTTTCGCCTAACGAGGGTAGCAAAGAAAACGCGGGTTCCCTCGTGTAAATCGACTACAGTGGGAAGTCCACAATGATTTACACGTGCTGTCGGAGTCACTTGACGACGTACATCGGACACTTCGATTTTTTTCCTCCTTTCTTCATCGTTTTCCCTTTTATTCGATACTTCTCAGTCCGTTTGACGTTGTTAAATGTGTTACACACTTTACTGGACGTTTCTCAAAACCCCGACAACTGTAACGATCGCTACGAGGCGTGAGGGCTCTCGTCGATTTGGCTTTTTGAATACGAAAAAAAAAAAAAAAAATACATAAAAGACAGTTTCGAAACTGTCCACAGGCTGAAAGAAAAGCAACGTTTGAAAAACTTCAGAGGTGGAGAGTAAGCGACGCCATTTAAAATCCTTACGAAGAGGAGTATTTTTAAAGCTATGTTTATACTTTTGTAAAGTTTCATTTATTTTCGAAAAATTCTAAGTCCCGAAAATAATTTTCGGGACTTAGAATTAGGACTTTTATGTAAATAATTTTCTCGAGACATGTTTCTTTTTTGTATTTCTTCCAATTAGGAATAACGTTTCAACAATGAACATCAATGAACATCATTTCCAAATGAAATATCGTAAAAACATCTTTAAATATTATTTTTAACGGTTTTGAGTAAATAATTGAATTGAGAAATATGTTTGTCTAATAAGAATCTTCAAAATATGTGATACAAGATATTCCGGAAATCTTCGTATTGTGTCTTCGTGTATTTTTTTGTGCTTCACAAATCCAAACGCAAAATCAGTCAACGCGAAAATAAAAGAAAATAATTGAAATAAAAAAAATAGAGGCTAACGTAAATTTCAATATCATCTGAATATTGATAAGATTATATTTGTTTAGGGGAAATAATCACTTGCGTGTAAATAATAATAACAAGAATATTATTAGGGACAATATTATTAAAGAAAATAATAATAACGAGAAATAAGAAAATTATTAAACAATTATTAAAGAAAATAATAATAACGAGAAATAAAAAAATTATTAAAGAAAATAATAATAACTAAAAATAAGAATAAGAAAATGTTCGTGAAGGCACGTGTTCATAATCCTTTTTTCAAAACCCCGATTTTCTATTGTTCGTTCGGTCGCATGCTTCCGAGGATGGAAAGCTTTTCGCGACTGGTTTTCCACTATCGACCCCGAGTGCTTCGCGGGCACGAAACGTGTACGCGAGCTTGCCGTTTGTCCGCACCCCCCCCCCCCCCCCCCACTTCCCCGCCTCCAAATCGGAGTACCGTGGCTCTTCGCAGGATCGTAAAAAGTTATGAAACTTTTTGCGACCTCGATTTGTGGGATAATGGGCGCAAACGAAGCATCACTCTCTTTATCCAATGGGTCCGCGGATATGTGTGTAGGGAGGGTGCTAGGAGTAGGCACATGGATTAAGGGTGACGAATCAATCAGATCGGTACAATTAGAAGCGCGTCCGATCGAAAAGCTCGCTGTTATCAAGGTCGAATGAAAACGGCACTGTGTATTTTCGAAATTCCTCAGTATTTTAGCTTCAAGGTTGCTATCAAGTACTATAATTAATAACGTCAAGGTTGCTATAAAGTACTATCATCAATAACGAGAATTGTTCCAATGAAGATAATCAAGATTGACTTTGCAATGGACTGTGAAATTTCGAATATCGAGTGTCGCGATTCCCATATCAATAAAGCAACACTTCAGTTGACCCTTGCCTCTACGTTGATTCTCATCAAAGCCGGATGAGCAAAGTTGTTATTCAAATCCCAAATTATGACTCATAATCGAGACGATTTTCTAACCACTACACCTACCCTAAACTTCTTAATCGAGAAAAGTCTTTCACTATCCAACTATCGAATCAGAAATAATCAACTTCTAAGAATGTTCCAAATAGATCAAACATCGTCCGTGCAATTATACGTAACAACAGAAAGATCGGTCTTCGCGAAGAACGACGAATCTTTTTTCGTTTTTTTTTCCTTTTTTTGTATCTTCAAACAGCCAGTAGCCTTTTCGAAACAAATTAGTTTTGCAAAGTGCACATAAGCGGGGGGGTTATCGTTTGGGTCTTTTAACCGCGACAATACGACAACACCATCTCGTCGTTGTCGTTCGTTCGTTCGTTCGTTCGTTTCAACCTTCCTGCAACTCACGAAGTTTTACATCCCGAGAAAAACTATTACACCCCTGCTCTTCCCAACGTAAAGGGGTTGGGGCTGAATAACGATAACTTTTTAAAACGCTCCGGTCTAGATCGTAAAAGCCAGAAGTGAACGAGAGGATTTACTGTCCGTGTGTTTGGAACTCGTACGAACACACGCATGTACGGGGTGCAAAGTCTGCCCCGTTGAGGGCCCAACGTATGCGTTAATGCCAGTGCACACGTACACGTGTCAAAGTGAGTGCATCGATGAGGGGTTTCTCTCCAACAGAGTTATAAGCGACGGGGCTTTTCGAGTCGTACGTTTCCACGGGAGGCTCTCTTCGGTTATAAGTTCGTATTATATTAGCTGGGTTCGAAATTACCCGTTGGCCAATCGGAAAGATCGTAAAATCGAGCTCGACATTTGGTCGGGCTGTCAAGTGAAAGAGTCGCTTGGATTTCGTCGAGTTTGATCTTTTCCTTCTTTTCTCTCCCCCCCCCCCCTCTCTCTCTCTCTCTCTTTCTTGTCTTTCATGTATGCCTGTTGAAATTCCAAACTCTACGGAGCATTAACAAATCCGGCTCGTTTCCGTGAGGCGATAAGTCTTTGTCCGTGGCCGTGCAATTTATACGACATCGTGCATGATTGACGATACGTCCACGAGTACGAGGTGTCGTTTGAAGGAAAAAAATTATTTTTTAAACGTACGCGGTCGCGCCGCTTCGGAAACGAGCACGTACGTAGCTTTCAACTGTGTCAAATTGCTTTGATATATCGAAGATAATGAGGAATATTCTTGAATCCTGGAATGCAAATCGACGATTATTCAAGGACAGAAGTTATTGCGGTTAACGCTGCTTATTCGTTTATGAGAAAACGAAACGTTGGGGAATAAGATTTTAGCGGGAATTTCAACGTTCAAACATGAAAACGAATTACGAAAAGAACGTTTCAAACTTCGTTATCATTATCGCTCGTTTCGATCGTTCAGCTAATTAACGGTCGTTATTGAAGCGCTTGAACGTTCACAATTTCGAAGGAAGTAACATCGAGAATTTCGATGAACGTTAATATTTATGATAATCTTTTTCCGTTTATGAAATATCGTTATAATGTAATATTAAAAAACGAGGGATTATCAATGAAAACTAATAATGAATAGTGATCAAATAATATTTCGAACAAACAATACTTTCGTAAATAAATGTTTATTCACGAAAGAAATTTTTTTTTTTTTTCATATGTCGTATTCGTATCGTAAGTTGAAAAGAATAATTATTCATTCACGTGCCTGAATACATCATTAGAAACTTTATTGCGATCGAATAAATGAAATGCTGTTTTTTTTTTAGTTTTGAATTTTTAGAATTTTTAGAAAACAGCAATTTTAGAATTTATTTTTGGAATTTCTTTTAAAAAAATAGGAATTTTTAGAATTTGTTGTTAGGATTTTTAGAAGATGGCGACTTTGACAATCTATGAGCGTAATATTGAAGCGCAACTGCACGATTATTGCGTCACCTACACTCGATCGTTCGATCAATCAAGAATAGGGATATTGAATGTATTCAAAACTCCTTCACGGACTGAAGAAATTTACAATTGCACTACGATTGGAAGATCATGTACAATGCCATTCTCGGGTCAAAACTGAGGGGATGCAACAATTTTTCCACCATACTTGGCAAAGTTAAACAAGTTTGCGAATCGTAGACGATACCTCGGAAAACCCCCGTATGTTTAGCAATTGTTGGAAAAACTTTGTACTACTGGCTCAAACTCGAAAACGGATAAGTTCGAATGGCATGATGTGAAACAATGACTGAATATTCCATCAGTAACTCTTTCAATAAAAATAGCGATAAAAGTGCAGAAGTGCATTGGCGAAGTAATCGAAGTCCATCGTAAAGTTTGATCCTTCATGGCTGTCACTTATGTAGCGTGCGTTATCGCGTGAAAAATAAGTTGCGAACAATTCTCCAATTGGTCAATTACGATAATCATCAGGTTTCATCGAATTAAACACCGGAGATATTTTGCTCGTCGGATTGTGAATTTTACGAGATCTGTTCGAAAATTAAGGTGACTTTTTATATTTTTCGAAAAAGATTTATTTATTCATCAATATATATTTTGTATCCTTCGAAGTAATCCCCCTCAAATGTGAAGGATTTGTGCCACCGCTGGGGAAATTACGATATCGCGATATCACGAAAAAAAAATATATATATACAAAAAAATATTTATTATATATATATAATAAATATATATATATATACACTGCGCTAATTCGTAACCTCCGTCGCGACGATAGTTACCGTAAGCTGCAGCGGGGAAAAATGTCAAAAAAATATTCTAGAAAAGTTTTTTGCATTTTCCCAGTCTAATTTTGTACTTTCGACAAAAACTCGGGCATATTCGTAATCAGCAGAAAATTTCCGACCTTTAAAAACGCAAAAAAATATTTTTCGACTTCCCCGGCCATCTTTTCCGGAATCTCGAAAATCGCGATATTTCAAAAGGCCGTAGAGTGAGCTTCTTAGATGCTATGGACTTTCAACGGGGGAGTTTGGAAAAGGTTTTTGCCTAACTTAAATAATGGCGTTGGATTCGTATCGATATCTCGTATAGTTTTGCCGGAATGTCCACTTGAAAAATCGAAAAAAAAGAGGCAAAGGGGTATGTATGGAAAAATTTGCAAAAACCGATGGTCCAACTTTGAAATTCTGCCAAAAATCGAAAAACCATCGGATTTTTATGATTAAAAAAGCATTTTGAAGGGAAAATCATAACGAAAAGATTGAGCACAAAGTGGAGTACCAAATCCCAAAGGGAAAAAAGTTATCGATGATTCAG
>JAPYZI010004422.1:0-13704 GCA_030523105.1 Ophioninae sp. A BG-2022a
TGCTTCTGAATCGCGCCGACGCCGTTAAACCCGCTGCTTCGTCGAAACGCGCGACTCGCGCGCTCGAAGGAGCGACGCGTTTTCAGCGAACGCGCGTCGGCGGGTATCGCCAGGATTTATTCACCGTCGAGGAGAGCCGCGGAGAAGGACGAATCGCGCGCGCGACGCGAACGGGATCTCGATAAGGCCGCGAGACAGCGGAAAGGAACGACTCGCCTCGAGTGATTCCGAAACAACGGGAGGCATCGATCAACCGCGCGAAGCGTTCTCGAGCGTTCGATCAACGTCCCGTGACGCGCGCGCGCGCGCGCGGGTCGAAACGCGACTCGACGCGGCGATCCGGGATTCGCCCGCGAACCGTGGACGACGAACGGCCCGGGCGCCGTTCTCTCGAGGCTGGGACGCCGTTTCCCGAGCGTTCGACTCGCGTTTCCGGCCGAGAGCGCGCGACCGTTGCGACCGTAGGAATTCGTCGCTCGTACGCGACTCTCGGAACGATTCGTCGTCCGAGAAAATTTAATCGAGGAAAAATGGGCGCGAGCGATAATAACGCTTCGATCGAGTACGCCCGTACCGGTAGAAATCGGCGCGAACGCTCCCCGACCGTTCGCGCTCGCCCTCGCTGTCGTCGTTACGCGCGCCGCGCCGAAGCGCGGGAACAATCGTCGGGGAGGTGGCGCGCGGGGAGAGACCCGTCGCTGGACTTGCGCAACCGATCGCGGCTCGCCGTCCGTAACGCTCCCGTCGCGATTGCCTCTGAATAATCCCGACGGGGCGATTACGAGCGCGTCGTTGTCGCTTTTCCGATCGTATCCGAGACCTCCCGCGCCCGGTCACCCAACCGAAATCGTTTTCTTCCCCGTACGAGCGGATGCTCGGTCGCGCGGTGCGCGGCGGCCATCCCCCGGGCGGGGGGGGGGCTACGGCCACCCTCGCTCTCCCCGGTATCCCATCGAACGAGGACGGTTCGTCGCTCTTGTTTGGGTTATCGCGCGGCGTCGGGTCGCGTCGTCGAGTCGCCGAAAGAGCCTATCTCCGCGAGCCGACCCGCAAAAATGCAAAACGTCAGCGCGGACGATTCGTGATCGAGCGTCCTCGCGTTCGCCGGTAATCAACCAATATTATCGGAGGAGCACCGGTCGATCGATCGATCGATCGATCGATCGATCGATCGATCGATAACGACAACGACGATACGAGCGAACGAACAACGAGCGAGCGAGGGACGAGCCGGGACGGAACGAGGGGAGGATCGAACAGGGGGAAGATCGCGGCGCGACAGTCGCGGCGCGAGCGTTTCTTCTCGAGCGGCGCGCGAACGCACCGGCGATCCGACAAAAAGCCCGTCGAGTTAAAATTCCTGAACGACGCGAGAGCGTTCCGATCGATTCGAGGCACGCGCGCGCGTGCGTTTTTTCAGCGAGAAACGGCGGATGCGCGGGGACCCGAAGAGGACGAGGATCGCGCGAGATTTCTCGCGCCCGGGTGAACGATCGTTTCCTCCGGGCCGTGCAGCGAGGCGCGATCGTCGCGTCAACGGGTTCTTCTCCCGCACCGGTGAAGCAACGGGTCTCGCGGAACGACGCGTGGACGCGTACACGCGCGTCCGGTGATCGCGTTGAATTCGCGAACGCTCCCGAACGCTTCCGCCTCGAGGCCGCGCCTCGTTACGATCGCGCAAAGATTCGAACGAACGACTCGAGGATTTTTCGCGAAGAAGGGAGACGAAAGTTTCGTCGATCGCGTCGATTCGGCCCGAGCGAGACCGGAACGATTCCTCGAATACTCGAAAAATCAGAGTTCGAGAAGACGAGGGAAAAGTTGGATGGATTCCCGCGGGTGGATCTCGGATCGCGACGAGCGTCGCGGAACGAGCCCCGACGCGCCGAGAGCCGCCCAAGAGCGGATCCTCCGTAGAGGCGGAGAAGCGAGGAAGAGGAGCGCGAGGCGTCCGCGATGTCGGCTTCGAGCGACAACGCGATTCGTTTCTTCCTCCGTTTCGCCCGTGACTTTGAATCGGAACTCGGACAGCGCGGAACGGAGAGACGGATCCCGGCCGGGACACGGGAGGGCAGAGGCGCTCGGTGGCTCGCGTTTCGAACGAAACGCGGATCTCGTTGGTAACCGACGGACGCGTACGATTGTAAAGCGGGACGGTGGGACGGGGGGGCAGGGCTTCGCCCGTATTAACAATGCGTCGCGCGCGATCGCTCGGATTTTATTCGCGGGAGGATCGATGCCAAGGTTGACTACAATTACTTATTCAGCCGTTTTCCTCGCTCTCCGCGCCAATCCTCCGCTCTCTCTCTCTCTCTCTCTCTTCCTCGTTTCTCCGCGGTCCCCTCGCTCCCGCTCCCGCCCCCGCTCCCGCCCTCGTCCCGCTCGCTGCCCCTCGATTCCGTTCCGTTACGCGTCGGACGATGCGTCGGCGGTGCGCTCGATCGAACGGTGCGCTCGATTGCGGGGGGTGTCTTATAATTACTCGCTGTCCGGCCATTTTCCGGATTTATCCGGATCGCCTCGTTCTCGGCTATTTTTTGTTTCGTTCCTCGGTACGAGAGTCCTCGCGAGTCCTCGCGGTATCGAATTTCGGTTCGAACCCGCGAGAACTGCCCCGAAGCTCGCGGAGATTCGGGAAAAGGGATCGCGGCGGCGGCTGCGGCTGCGGCGACGGCTGCGGCGACGGCTGCGGCGACGGCTGCGGCGACGGCTCCGGGAGACGGGGTCGACGCGCCGGACGTTTCGCTCAACCGGACGGACGTCGTCTCGTTCGCGCGACGACGAAGCGCGCTCGCTCCGTCGGAAATCCCCGTATCTCGAGTGTGTCGGCGCGCGCGTTCCACGTACGAAGAGCGGGCGTGTGTACGGCCCGATCGATAACGCGCCGCGAGAACGCGTCGTTTTTTTTATCTCCCGCAAAGGGCAAGGACTGACTCTTCCCTTCTAAATGTCAAAAAGTGACCTTCGTTGATAGCGGGGGGGGGTGCGTGGACGACGACGACCGCGATTGCACCTTGGTCGAGCGTTTTTTCGAGATACGCGTACAACGGCGGGGAACGGTATTCACCGCCGTTGCGCGCGGAACGGAGAACGGTCGAAGGCGCGGCGCGGCGCGGCGCGTCCTCGAGAGTCACGAAATTTCGATACGCCGAAAAAGGAGGGCTCGAGGCCTAGGAGAAACGAGACCGCGTTGTCTCATAAACGTTTCGGGTGAACCTCTCTCGCGAGAAAAGTCGGCCCGGTGGCCACCCGGCGGCCGAGAGTCGCGCCTCGCCGCCGGGAGGTAACGGAGAAGAAGGCGAAACGCTCGTCGCTCGAATCGCGTCTCGGTCGCCGCCGCGCAAAACCCTCGATTTCAATTTTCGGATCGCCGTTGATCAACGAGTCGGCGTTGTCGGGTGGATCGAAACAAAGAGAGCTTATCTCCGATTCACCGTGACGATGAGATCCACCGATGATATCCCGGCTGCTCCATACGAGTAGTTTCCTTCCCGCTCGTTCTCGCTCTCTCTCCCTCTCTCCGTCCGTCGCCCTCTCGCCCCCGTTCCTCTCGTTCCGGTTCTTCTCGCCGCGGGCGCGCGTTCGCACGGCACTTGGTTATCCCCTCGGTATCGGTCGACGCGGCGCGCGTCGAGGCTCCGGCTTCCCGTGCTCGGGTAACTTCGCGAGACGAAAATCACACGCCACCGCGACGATATCGTTGCGTCGCTCGTACGGAGAAAGAAAATAAAAAAAGATAGGGCGAACGGCGAGAGGAACGCTCGGAGCGGCGATATCTCGCGTTCCGTCGTCGCGTTTCCTTCTTCGCCCTCGCGGGGCCCCCGCGATCTCGACGTGCGCGATCATCGCGACTGTCGTCGCATCGGCCCGTGTATTATCGAATGCCCCGGAACGAGCCCCGTCTCCGCGCGCGCGTGTGCGCCCGCGCGCGCGCGCGCTCGCGCCTGTCGTACCCTCCCGGATTATTGCGCAATGACCCGGCACACACGGGCTTAATAGGATGCACGGGAGAGAAAAAAATTGTCCGCCGCGCCGACTCTCGATCGGACGAGGGACGCGACTCGTCCCGCGAAATTCCCTTTGTTTCGGGCGATCGGGCCGGACGCGCCGAACGCCGCGACCGAGAATCCGTTACGCGAGGAATCGCGAGTTCGCGCGCTCGACGCTGCCTCGTTCCGACGGCACCTTCGATCGTCGATTGCTCTTTTTCTCCGCGCGGCTGCGAATCGACGAACGAAACGCGTTTTCCGTTGTTTCGTCGGTGGTGGGCGGCGCGACTGTCCGATCGAGGGCCGATCTCCGCGAGATCGATTCGGACGGAGATCCGACGGGTGAGCGTCCGACGCGAGGCGACCGTCGTCGGATCCCGAAATCGCTGGAGGATCGAGAATCTTCGCGACGCACCGACCAGGCGCGGAAACATCGGTAAACGTCGTTTCGCGAGAGGTCGCTTCCTCGCAGCGGCCTGCATCGTCGATCGCCGATAACGGTGCCCGACGAGGCACGGAGCCAGCGATCGTCCCGCCACCGGCCGCTCTCGAGCGAACCGCGCCCTCGTAACCCGTCTCTCCTTCGGTAAAACGGCCGATAAGGCGGAACGCTCTCGCGAACGCGTATCCGTCGAACCTTTGTCCGGTGAAGCAACGACCGATGGAAAGTAACGACGCTTTCGCGTCGGAAGGCGCAAAGTCCGTTCGCACCGTAGCGCGAAAGTTTTTCTCCCGAGAAACGACGGGTCGCTCGCGGGTCGTCCCCGGTTCGAGCGTTGCGCGTCCCAGGGTCTCTCTCGAAAGAATCGGGAACGGGCGAGGGCCCCTCGGGCTGGTTCGTCCCTGGGCTTCGTCGAGTCGTCGTCGCGGCAACGGGCGCGATCGTCTTCCCCCCGCCGAGTATCCGCCGGGGGTTCCCTCTCCCCCTGATCCCTCGCGCCGAGTCAGTCGTTCTCCGGAACTCGTCGCGGAGAGCTCCTTCGTTCGTGCGCGTCTCGGTTCTCTCGCTCGGCGGCTCTCTCCGCGCATCTCCGAACTCCGCGCGAAGAAAATCGCGTTAAAAATATAGTGAAAACGAGCGAGTGGAACGCAGCGAAGCGCCTCGAGCGCGGTCGAGACCCTCGGAGGATCGCGTTCGCGAAAGATCCGTGCGTAACGAGAAAATACGGAAAAATATATACACGCGTATATAGATACGTATAGAAAGAGGGGGGTAGAATCGTCGGGTGGTTCTCCGCGCCCTCCGCTATCGACGAAAGCTTTCCGGGTCGCGCTCGATAATGAGGGACATGGCGGGTAAAATAGCCGAATTGAAATTCGAGGCGCCCCTCGCGCGTTTCGAGGAGGAGGAGACGGCCAGTCTCAAGAACATGAATCTGCTGACAGGTGCGATTGTGAAAAAGGAAAGAGCAAGAAGCGAGAGAGATACCCGAGGGGCGACGCACTTGCCGAATCCTACCCAGCCCTTTCCTCGAATTCTCGGTCGCTCGAGCCGCCACGGCGATATCTTTTGTTTATCGGAAACAAAGGAAAGAAAAGAAAATACTCGAGGACGAACGTCGCTTCGCACGCGTCGGAGCGTAAAGTTCGAACATCGTTGCGACTGTCGGGTCTCGGTCCCTCTCGTTCTCTCTCTCTCTCTCTCTCTCTCTCTCCCTCTCTCCCCGTCTCCGCTTCGCTCTCGTTCGACTTCCGATCCGTAACAGGCGCCGTCGCGAGTCTACCGGGCCACTCGCGAATTCGTAAACTCGTTCGTTTTCGCAGCTAACGAAGGGACTCGGCGCGTCTCCCGCGGTATCGCGACTCGTTCGAATTTCTAAATTGGAGCGTGACGCGTTCCGCGGTGCGGTCTTTCGCCGCTGCCGTTTGTACGAGCGTTCGCTCGCTCGCTCGCTCGCTCGCTCTCGTCCGACGCGTCAAATATTCGAGAGCCAACCGTTTCGGCGTTGATGAGAAAAACAAATCGGTTTCGGCGAGACGCGCTCGAGTTCGCGTCTTCGGTTTCGAGTCAACCGCTGACAGCTATCCCCACGTGCCGACGTTATAATTTTCGTTCGTCGCGTACCGCGGAGTCGAACCGGGGTAGCCGATCCATCCGGGGTCTTCCGAGGTCCGTCGTTTCGACGAGATCGGAGAGGCGGAGAGAAAGAGAGACGAATATTTATGCGAGCAAGCGTAAAAAATATACCACGGATGGTTCATCGATGCGTTCGAAGGGTTCAAGTTCCGCGGTGTTTTGTCTCGTAGAACAAATACTGGAGGCCTCGATCGAGTCGACCTTCGGTGAGAATTACAACGCGAACGAGATCCCCGCGATGAGCCGCACCAATCTGCAGACGCAGCAGCAGCAGCAGCAGCAGCAGCAGCAGCAGCGGCAACAGAATCAACAGAATCAGGAGCGCGACGAGAACAATCAGAATCGAGATCGGCAGCAGCAGCAGCAGCAGCAGCAGCAGCAGCAGCAGCAGCAGCAGCAGCAGCAGCTGCACCAGCGACCCGACAACGTTACCGACGTTACTCAGGAAGGCACCTTCAGCCCTTTCAGCGGCAGCCTCGAGGACCTCGTTAACACTTTCGACGAGAAGATAACCTCGTGCTTCAGAGATTACGGAACCGACGTCGAGTCTCTGGCGCCGGTGCAGGTCAGGACCCAGGAGGAAATAATGAACGAGTGCCAGTGAGTACGACCAGCCGGGTCTCCCGCTGTTTTCGGCATCCGGCGCTCGCCTCTGCGTCTCGAACGAGCCGCGTCGCTACTTCCGTTTCGCTTATTTTTTGTTTCGACGCCCGATCGTTCCTCCGTACAAGCTCCGATCCGCTCAATTTTTTCGCGGTTCCGTTCCCCGTCGCTGCAACCCGGAGGTACCGCTCTTCTTATTTATTTTCTCTATTCGAGTTTGCGTTTTTCGTTTGTTTCGCGCTCGCGTTTACCACCTCCCGTGTTTTCGTACGATTTTGTATAACTTTGATTTCGACGTTACGGAAAAGTAAGATTCGTACATTCGCGTTACAGAAGCTGTCTCCCGAAGAAGCTTTTTCGACGCTCGGACCGTTGCTCGTCGATCTCGTCCGAACGAATTTTACTCGGCCGAGAGTTTCGACCGTGAGACAAAAATTCCGCCCGTCCGAATCCGCTCGCCCGTGTTTCATCGCTCTTTTCGGCACGTTTCGAGGGGTTCTCGCGCCAGAAAATTGTGCCTCTCGACTCTCGGTTCATTCGGATCCCGACGTACGTTCGTTCGGGTCGGCGTCCCATCGATCGGGGGACGTTCGCTTCGATCCTCCGTCGGTTCTTCGATCGGTGGCCGTTCTCGGTTCGGTGGGATTCGTTATCGATGATCCGCGGCGAGAAGCGGGGAAAGCGGGGGGGAAGCGGGGAAATCGCGTTATCGAAACGGCGGGACGGGACGAATCGGGGAGGGAAGAAGGGTCGCCCGCGTTTCGCGAGAGCCGCGACCTTGTTTCTTCCGCGTGCGCGCGCGTACGCGTCTCCGTTATCTCGGGAAAGTTTCTCCCTCGCCGCGACCGGCCGACTTTTCCATCGAGGGTAGACGGGTGCGCGCGCGCGCGCGCGCGCGCGCGCCTTCCCGGTCGTCCGTCCTCCTCCGTTCGTCCCGTTCTCCCGAGACGCTTCGTTCTCTCCGCGAGGGACGGCGGTGACTCCGGTCCACCCGGTCCGATGGTCACGGTTCGCTCGAACCGGCTCGACGGTCGTCCGAGCGTTGAATCGTCACCCGCCGTACCCCCGCGCTGCGCTTTTCCTCTGGAAATTCGGTGACTCGAGGGCGCGCGCGGCTGGTCCGGCCGGTGTCCGCCGGCGGACTCGGAAGCCAAAGAAAAGAGGCGAAATTGGTCGGGCGAGACGGGAGCGAGAGGCGCGCGCGGGTCGACGGGTGTCGGCGGAACCTGCGCGCGCGCGCCACGCCGCGCACGCGCCGCGTCCTTCCGTGCCGCGCGTACTCTTTTTCTTTTTTCCCTCTTCCTTTCGCTCTCTCGGGTCTCGCTGCGCGCGCTCGCCCCCTCCCCCGATCGTTCGTCGCTCCCTTCCGCGAGAAACGCTTCGAGGATATCGATTTTGCCGCGCGCCCGCCGCCCGCGTCCGATCCTTCGTTTTACTCTTCGTCTTTGAAATTTTGCTCGCGTTCTTCGATCCTGCTTTCGGACCCTTCGGACTACGATTATTCTTGCGTTTTACTTTTGGCGCGTGCAATAATTATCATTTTATCTTGAAAAATATGCTTTTGAACGTTGTCGAAATTGTTGGACGGATTTACATCCGCGCGTGTTTCGTCGTCGAAGGTTTCGCTTTTGTATACTCTTAAATATATAAATATTTATAGATTTTTCGAAGACGCGGAACGCGTCGAAAGATCGAAACGTATCGCTCTGCCGAAGTATCTTTGAAAAGGCGTAGAAATAGAAAATCCCGCGACGAGAGAAACAGAGACGTTTCTCTCGTCGCGGGAAGGAGAAGTCGCGCGCGCGTACTCGCCCTTGCCACAAAAGTTCGATCGCGCGCCTCGTACGCGTCCGTCCATAGTTTCTCGATTTTCTCCCCGCGAGGACTCGCGAACGCTCGGCCCGTGTGTCGCGAGTGCGGTTTTCTCGCGCTCTCGCGTGAGCGATCGCCTCGATGACCGCGAGCGCGCGCGTCCGATTCGACGCGGGGTCGAAAAGCGACCGGCTCCGGGGAGACTGCCAGCGCGGGAGAGAGAGAGAGAGGGAGAGAGCGACGCGGAGCCGCGCGACGCCCGTGGGTTCCTCGCGTCAATATACGCGCGCCTGCGCGCCCAAACGCCCTCTCCCTATCTTCGCCTTCTTTTCCTCCGTTGTCGACAAACGCAACATTTTGCACGAAAATGCGCTCCCAAACGTGACGAAAACTTTCTCGAGCGAAGCTTCGTCCTCGATTATTCGTCTCGGCGTATCTTTTCACGGGAAGACCCTCGTTCCCGGACGAAACGATGACGAAAAAAATGCCCGAGAAATCGAAAAACCCGAAAATAATCGTGAGCGTTTCGAATCGTTGTTTATCCAGATTCGGCGGTTATTCGTGGGACGTTCCGCCATTGAACATTCGTCGCCTCGTCTACCTTTTGCTCCGTTGATTCGTAAAATAGGCAACCCTCGAAAAATATCGCGTACGATTATTTTATCTTCACGGAGGCAATTTCGCGGTTGAAAATGAAAGGAGCGATCGCGAGAATCGTCGGCAAGAGGACCGAGAGAGGAGCGAGAGGAGAGAACCCGCGCGCGGCTCTCCGGTCGTCTCTTCTCATCCGTCGTTTCGCCTCCGACGTTCGCAGATACGAGCCGAGTAACGTTATCCGCGCGCTCACCGGCCCAGTTCGCCCACGCTTTTATCCGCTCGCGTGATTTCGCGCTTTCTCCCGTTCTTTGGCGATGCGCGGTCTCCCGGACGGCGGTCGGGGAGAGGATCCCCGAAGGACGCCTCGCGACAATTTCCGGCCGGCCGGGCCGCGACGCTTCCGAGATCGGTGCACTCGCGAAAAGCGCGGCCAACGGCCGAACCGGCGGGTCGAGCGAGAGCGACGAGCAGCGGCGCTCGGAGCGAGGCGCCCGCGACGACGCTCCTCTCGGAACGATCGCGCGATCGTCCTCGAACGCGAAACTCGGTACGACGGCGGGGCGGGAGAGTCGACCTCGATTCGTCCGTCGAGTACCGCGCGGCGTTACGCGACGGGCGTGTACGCGCGCGACGGAACGCGACGCAAAACTCGTTTTTCACGGTTCTTCGCCCAAGAGTCGCGGCGAAGAACCGACTCCTTCTCTCGGATCTCCTCTTCTTCCGCGGAGATCCGTTTCCCCGTTTCGCCTCGGGAACGCGAGACGATCCTCCGCGTCGCGACGCCCTCCCGGCCTTTCCGGAGGAAGAGTTCGAGCGGAGAATCGACCGACGGGACGAACGACGCGCGGAACGATTGCGAGCGGAGAGCCCGCCCGGGGCACCGAAGGCCGAGGAGAATCGTACGCGACAGGGCCGGGGGGACGAGGGACGGCGATGAGTCGCGTTCTCCGAGCCCGAACCGACAAATTTGTCTCCGCGAACGCGAGCGAGCCCGCGATCGTCGCCGAACGAAAACTTTTTTTTTTTTTTTTCATTCGTTGAGCCTCGATCTTCCCAACCTCGAATGATTCGTTTGTTTTTCATCCCGCGTAACGCGCGATTCGATCGGTCTTTTCGACGTCTCGTTTGAACGTTCGTAATTGTTTCGACCGGCGCGTCCTCCCGTACATTTTTTCGTGTAAATTTTATTTTCGCGCAACGCTCGGAAGTTGCCGCGACGCGAAAAGCGACGACGCGCCGAGGTCGAGAACGAGAAGAAGCGTAACGGGGCGCGTCTGTTTTCAGGATGTGGTGGACGATAACCGGAACGTTCGGAAACATATTGCCGATAGACTGGAGCAAATCGTACGCGAGGAAGATGCACGTGCCGGCGTTGAATCTGAACGAGGCCGCGCCGATCTCCTCCGTGGAACGGTTAAGTGTCCCGAATTGCCTCGAGAGGGGTATAAAAAAAAAAAAAAAGAAAAAAAAAAGAAACGAACGAACGATCGAAACCGAGCGGTAGCGAGCGCGTAATTAAAAATTGGGCGCTGTCTTGATCGGTAGAACCGAGCTGGAGGATTTGAGCAGCGAGGACGAGGCCGTAGCGACCGATCTCGACATGCACGCTTTGATACTCTCGAGCAGCACCGACGCCCACAGTCCGGAGGAACCGCTGAAAACCGCCGAAGAGGTGCTTCGCGAGATAGACGATATAATGCAGGTGCGCTCACTCGTCGGAAAAATAGCGATAAATCGGAACAAACGAGATTGATCGATAAAACGCGAACGATTAAACGATCAGGAAAGTCCGTCGATGGAGAGATCGCCGCCCGATTCGGAGGGTTCGTTGCTCGACACCGACGAGGCCCTCGAGAGAAGCCGCGAGGTGCTCGGCTCGCCGCTCTACGAGAGAAGTGAGTATCGCTGTCGCGAGTCGCGTTCGAGCTCCGGTTTCGCGAAACCTTCCGCGAAACCGTCACCGATCTCGTTGCAGAACTGAAGCAATTGTCGTCGGGCGAGCTCACCGGTGTACTCGGCGAGATGGAGTCTCTCGTCGGAGCCCTCAGCGAAACTCTCATCGCCGAATTGGCTCTGAGGGACGAGCTCGAGTTCGAGAAGGAGCTCAAGAATCAATTCATCTCGTTGCTTCTGGCGGTCCAAAATCGACGACGCCAGCACCACGTAACGAGAAAGAGAGTCCAGACGCAAAACGGCGCGAGTCCGTTGCCTCAGCGCAGATCCTTCCAGGACTCAAAAGTGAGCGATCCTCGCGATTGTTCCTCCCCTCCGACGCCCTCCTCCGCCACTTGTCACATTTTTTGTCTTCTTTTCTCGATTCGAACAGTACCTCACCACGGTTATACCCTATCACACGGACAACGGACCACCGAACAACCAAGCTTTGCAGGTTCTCATCAAGAGTACGTATTCTTTCGAATTGCCAACGAGAGCCCTCCCCGCTCGATCTTTCCCCGCGTCTCACCCTGTCGTTTTTCAGTATTGAAGGCGATAAACGAGGACAGCCCGACCGTCCCGACCCTTCTCACGGACTACATACTCAAGGGTGATGCTTTTCTCCAAAAAAATCAAAAAAAAAATAAAAAAAAAAAAAAAAACAATCGCGAACCAGCGATCTAAGCTCGTTCTTTCGTTTTGCAGTTCTGTGTCCAACTTAGTGCGCCAGACGCGAGCCAAAGAACGCCGGGAACGAGAACGATCGGAAGAGAATTCGAAAAAGAGTATTTTTAAGGATAACGCGGATATTAAATCCGTAAACTTCTTGCCAGTGCGCTTTGAGCCACCGTCGTCAGGGTCACCAAAATTCTCGGAGCACTGACGCGCGACGTTCGCTTATAAGCTGAATTCGTATACTTTTCGATCGGACGCGCGCGCCCCGGGCGCGCTCGCTCGATACGAAGCTTTTTTTTCGTTTCCTCGTGTCGCTCCCACCCCTGAGATACACCCTTCTAGTCTTGCATCGTCTAACTATTAAATATGATAAACACAAACGCGCGCCCCGTCCGCGCGAACCTCTGTACATTTTGCGAAGCGATCGGTCCACGCGACGCGTTTCCTCGTCGTATTCTATTTTGTATTATTACTTTTATTACTGTTACGCGTGCGCGTGAAACGAGAACGCGCGGAGCTAACCGAACTGACGAGAATCGAGCCACGGTTCTCGAGCCGTGCGATTATCTTTACGATATTCGGTTGTTTTTCTTTTTCGCGCGAACGCTCCCTCGCCCCTTCCTCGCGCGAAACACAACAAGCACCTCGAACGAATACTTTCGATTTTGTAATTTTTTAATTCCGTCTCTGTGTATATAATACGTCGCATCCTTGATCGACCGATCCGTCGATACCCGAGTTCAGCGATGTACGCGTGCAACGAGAACGTTCGACCATTTCCCGGTAACGCGATATTTCCGAGATGCGACGTACGAGGGCTGCAGGGAAAGAAAGGATTAATATCTCGACCTACTTGTCCAAACGTATGTATCGTGTGCTTCGTGGTACAACGCGTTATGTATATTTAGACGTTACGAGTATTGACTACTAAGATTCGACGATACGTATGAATATATAACTATCTCGCGCGGTAGAAGGATCTCCCTCAACGTCGTGTACGGCGTTTCACGAATTTTAGCGTTTATTCGTACGAATAGTGCAGAGTCGAGTCGTACAAGGCCAGTGTACGCGCCAAGTTGAGAAAAAAAAACGAAACGGAAAAAGGAAGTACCGCTCATCGACTTCGACTTCGATCAATAAAGACGATGTTGTATCGAGCGAAACGAGGTCTTTTGATTACACGCGCAAGCCCGTTTTGGGTTTAGTCGAGAAAACGAAGAATCGCCGGCTCACTTTTTAGAGAAACTTCGCGGTCCGGTGTATCGTACAATTCTTAGTCCGTCCTATATGACTTTTGGCCTATTTATAAAATTAGTATCGATTTGCGGAGCTATTTTTTGACAATTTCGCAATAATTTATTTACTTTGATACGTACGGTACTATCAAAAATTCCGAATATAGGGATCGGTACTGCCCGGAACGGCGAGATATCGCAGCACCCGGCTAACCTCCCACGGTCGCGGAACACTGGATTCAACGACGCTGTATCAACCGAGTCTCAGATGTGCACGGAAGGACAGTTCTTAAGGATTATACGTGCCGATTATACCGGGGGCTGCCCCCATTGGCAGTTCTCGAGTAGGGGCGCTGACGGCGGTTCTCGTTCTCGCACTCGCTTTCTCTCGAAGGCGTTAACGTTGGGAGAACTTGTGGTGTCCCGCTCACTCGTGTGGATGTTACGCTTCGGGGCATAGTCGTGCCTTGCTTCCTCTTATAGGACACCCTGTATATTACAATACCTATAACCCCTGAATTATTATTGATATTTCAACAAATTCACCATTAAATTCGCCTTGAACCCTCAATTTCTACGGAAAAATGTCGAAAAAATATTCCCGAAAGATTTTTCGCATTTTCCCAGCGTAATTTTGCCCTTTCGGCAAAAATTCGGGCGTATTCGTAATCAGCGGAAAATTTCCGATCAAATAGACCCTTTTAAGAGTTTAAAAACGGAAAAAAATTTTTTTTCGTCCTTCCGGGCCGCTTTTCCAGAATCTCAAAAATCACGATATTTC
>JAPYZI010004423.1:0-13703 GCA_030523105.1 Ophioninae sp. A BG-2022a
TTTGGGTTTGTTTGGGTTAGAGGTTTGAGTTAATACAGGAATTTTTGAATATAAGAAAAAAGGAAAAATGTGATTCGAAAAATGGATATTTCTAGAAAAAATAAACCAGGATATTCTACTTTGGCCTCGAAAAAAAAGGGATTTTTTTAACGAATTTTTTAATGGGGTTTTGAATAGAGATTTTGATGCAGGGTTCGTTGGGATTAATAAATACACTCTTGAAATAGATTTAAACAAATTTGTATTGTTTATTTCGTGCACTTTTGAGGTAGAAAAAGATCGTTCGAACCCTCGATCAGCCGGTAGGTCTCCGCTGCTGTTGAGACTTATAAACAACGGCCACATCCGAAACAGACGAATTTACAATTTTTACCTTCGATCCATTACTGGCAACCTTCCGAACAAGAATTTCTAATCGACGTCCTAAAATAACAAATTCCCGGCGAAACAAAAGGAAGAAAAAACAAATAGCACGTTTCTCCGCTGCTTTTTGACAAAGAAAAAATAGTAGGAATCAACATTTTTCAACAATTCTTGTTCAGTCGGTCGTTACGGTCGTTGAAATTTCGTAACGATCGTTTCGGTACTTTCGGAAATTCAAAGATCGAGTTCTGCCAAAAAGTAGTACAAACCCAAACAAACCCAAACAAACCCAAACAAACCTTAAACGTTTTCTCAAAATCAAAAAATCGCCAAAAAGTTGACTCAAACACGACCGTATCAACCGTCAAAAAAACAAGACCAAAAAAATCAATTTTTTTTTCAAAGGTTTCGAGAAGAAACGTTTCAACACGATGGGAGGAAAAAAAAACGAAAAAAACCTTGGAAACGTAACTTTTGATCTACTTTCATGTTTTTTTTTGTTTTTTTTTTTGGTTTTTTTTATTTTTTTGTCTTTTTCGTCACTTTTCAATAAATTTTTGTCCCCCATCGTCAACGGTTGAGTAACACTATCCCCGAGGCAGGATACTTAATATAAGATGAAATTGTTGATGGTAAGCGATACCACTGGATGAGGACGGTTGCCCTGACTTTCCTGGGCTGCACGTCCCGTTTATTCATCCCAGAACGTATGCGTAAGACTTCTCCTTGATACCCCGAGGCCCTCCTGATTTTTGCCCTGATTTATTCATCTTCCTCTTCTTTTGCCACTAATGCGAACTCTCGAAACGTATACACGGTGGACATTTTCAAAACGTTCATTTTCATCACTCCAATTAATCCGTTTCCTCTAAAACAACAAAAGAAATTTATTAAAATCTCGATTTATTGGTTACTAGATGATAAAGATTATAAACAATTAATTTTTTTCAAGCTCGACCTCCCGATTCATTTTTTTCATTCTCAAGGTCATCGATTTTTATATAAGTTTTAAATAAATTCAGTCAGTTTAATAATAATAAATAATAAGCTTAATAAGTTTAATAAGAATTTTGTAATTTTTTAATGAATTGTATAAATAATTTTTTCAGAAAGCTACAATGATAGCTAATATTTAGACGAATCCAATAACCGATTATTCTTTAGCAAAATATTTCGGTCGAAAGTCATTTCAAGGTCAGAATGTCACATAAATCGTCGGATTCGTTCGAAAATATTTCGGTGAAAAGTCATTTCAAGGTCACAATGTCACATAAATCGTCGGATTCGTTCGAAAATATTTCGGTGAAAAGTCATCTCAAGGTCACAATGTCACATAAATGGATTCGTCTGAAAATATTTCCGTGAAAAGTCATTTCAAGGTCACAAGGTCACATAAATGGATTCGTCCGAAAATATTTCGGTGGAAAATCGTTTGAAGGTTAAATATATCTCGTATCGTTCGATTAGTTTGAAAATCAGCTGTATTTCATAACGAGCAAAAAATTATAATAAATCAAACTGTTCCCATTTGAAAAATCATTGATGACCTTGAGATCCCAAAAATTATGACCTTGACAAAAATGAACTTTTCGGCAATGCATTGGCTCTTCGAAATCAATCAAATAACTGAGATTTTTGGATGGCCGTGTTGAAAATGGTCTACCCTGTATATGTACAAACATATATATATATATCATCGAACGAAGCATATCGATACCATGCAATATCGACTTACGTTACACGATCGAGTGCGCATCTATCTCGGTGGGAACGGAGAAGCCCCATCCACGCCTTTCTTTGCCTTAGACACCTTCTTTTTCATCTCGAGGTCTTCGAGCACGTCATCTTTCCACGTGTTGCGTTTGTCGTTCAATCGTCATATATGTATATATATATTGAATATCATCTATATATGTACGTGTACACTCGAGACCATCCGTAGTAGAGACGGGAAGTATAAAAAAAAAGAAAAAAAAATAGAAATAAAAATCAAATTGGATACGTGACTTGAAAAAAAATTTTTAAATATTTGTTTCAATTGATTTTTATTTATAATTTGTGTCGTTTATAATTGGTTAATTATGTGGAGAAAATTGAGTCGAGAATATCGAACGATATTATTTTGGAATTTGAACAAATATTTTTGTTTGGGTTACGTCTGATAAACGTTTTTTTTAATATTATTTTATAAATGATTTATTAATAAATATTCATTTTTATAGTATCAAATTTGACTAAGATTATTATTTCGATTGGAAAAGTCATTAAAAATAATTTTCATATTAAGTCATTGTTGGAATTTATTGAAATAATTAAATAAATAATAATTAAATTAATATTAATTTAAAGAATACAATAATTGTTTTCATATTCGTAATATATTATGGAGCTTTTTATATTTATTATTGCATAATAAATATTACACAATAATAAATATTAAAAGTAGAATATGAAAATTTAATATTTATTTTTAAATATTAAATTTAGTATTCATTTTGAATATTTTCAATTTGCTTTTGGTTGGAAAAATTCGTTTTTATTTTAAAACAATGAACCAGTTCGATTAATCAAACGCTTTTGTGATTTAATGTAAATAATAAATATTTAAATAAATAATTTATAATCTACTCTAAATCGAAAAAGCCTTTGATTAATCCAACTTTCAAATGATTCTAAAACAAAGACGTATTTTTTTCAAAAAGTACGAAAAAATGTCCCTAACCAAAAGCGAATGAAAAATTTTGAAAATTGAAAGTTTTGTGTTTTTTTTTTAATATTAGAAATAAAAAAAAATGTTTTTTTTTTTCGAAAAAGAATTCGAATTTGATTTTCCCTGATCGTTTGCTCTGACGTAACGCGGCAAATGTTGGTTGTAGTTCGTAGAACGGTAGAATGCGGTTCATCGGGTGACCGCACCCGTTTGGGTCACTGGACAAACGATCGAAACGATTTTTTCTTTCGAGAGAGATGAAAAATAATGAAAAGAACGTAGTTCGAGAGGATAGGTAAGGCCTGTATCGGAGAGGGCATTTTGTCGAGATCTCCAACAAGGTAGAGGACTATGCACCGAAACCACCTCGCTGTGGTTTCACACCCGCAAAGATCGGTAGTAAACGGCTTACGTTCCGGGGTTCTTTTGGTTAGGACTCGTGCTCGGCCATCCTTCTCTCCACCAGTAGCGAACATCCCGGATCCTCCTGAGCTCGTCGAGCCACCACCTGAGTTCAATCTGCGGCTTAGCCTGATCCTCGTCTACGCTCATCCACCAAAAAACATCCCTTCGATCTAACGACCACTAACGATCGTCCACTTTTTTTTTTTATGAAAAAAAAATATATATATATATATTTTCTTCGAAAAAGTAAACTGACTTTTCATTTTGACGAAAAAAAAAAAAAATGTCTTAAAAGAGAAATAAAATGACATTTTATTTTGATGAAAAAAGAACGTCTTGTCTTAAAAGATAAATAAAGTGACATTTTATTTTGACAAAAAAAAAAATACTGTCTTGAAAAAAATTAGACTGACTTTTCATTTTGATGAAAAACAATTTTTTTTTTTTTCGTCAAATAAATAAATTGACTCTTTATTTGTACGAAAAAAGAACATCTTTTCTTAAGAAAATTAACTAACTTTCTATTTTCATGGAGCAACATTTTTTTTTTTTTTTTAAATAAATCAATTGACTTTTTAGTTTTACCAAAAACAATCTTATACTCCAAATAAATAAATTGACTCTTCATTTTGATGAAAACAGAACATTTTGTCTTAAAAAATAAATAAACTGACATTTTATTTTGACAAAAAAAAATACTGTCTTGAAAAAAATTAACTGGCTATTTATTTTGACGAAAAAAAAAATGTCGTCTTTAGAAAAATTAGACTGACATTTTGATGAAAAACAATTTTTTTTTTCGTCAAATAAATAAATTGACTCTTTATTTTTACGAAAAAAGAACATCTTTTCTTAAAAAAACTAACTGACATTCTATTTTCATGGAGCACCATTTTTTTTTTAAATAAATAAATTGACTTTTTATTTGTGTGAATAAAAGTCCATTTATTTCCAAAAAAATAAACTGGCTTTTCATTTGCACGAAAAAAAAGTTAAGGTGTAAAATGACTTTATAATTCATAGATACAAATAAATTAAAAGTTTCTGGATAAAAATAACTTTATAATTAACATATAAAAATAAATTATATTTAACTAAATATTTTTAAAATTTCGATACCAGGATTTTCCACCGATTACGAAAAAGAGTGAAACACTGATTCTAAAGACTTCTTTAAGGTGCCCATTTAAGCGCATCCATGATTCCATCAAATTGATTTTTAGTCTAAAAACCATGATCCTCAAATTTCCGCCGACGAATCTCTCAAAACTAAAACTTTCTAATTTAGCTGCGTCTTTTTACCCACTTTTAAAAAAACAGAACAAAAAACAAGAATACACATAACACTAGAGATCCATTGACGAGAAAATCAAGTATTCGTCTTTCGCCAGTAAAAAAAAAAAAAAAAAAAAAAAAATTATAAAAAGTTTTTTGTTATGTAAATCGACGGTTCTTTGGATGCAAATGTATCTTCGATGGAATTCTGACACATGTTTGCACCCTTTTATTTCTCGTTCGTTTCTCCGCTCCATTCTTTATATTTCAGCTGATTTGAAGCTTTTATCCAACAGATGGCGTTGCTACGGTAATCTTCGTAAGTTTTTTCTGATTGTTTGTTATTTTTTTTTTTTGTTTTTTGTTTTTTCGTTGTTTCTCTTTTATTTCATAGAGGTTATGTTGTTTTTTTTTTCTTTTGGCTTTTCGATTGTTGTGTTCCGATAATTCGCGGCAAATACTGGCCACTTTTGGTAATCACGACCGGAGGGACCGCGCGCGCCATCAGGAGGAAGGAAAGAAAAGAAAGTGGAACGAAAAAATAAAAAAAACAAAAAAACAAAAAAAAATTTAAAAAAAGCGTGGAGTACCTGGGCTTCCCTCGGGCGGTCTTCTTTGAGTCCCTCGTACCATTTGCTCCCTTAAGGAACTCGCTGACCTCGACCTTCCGACAATTTTAGTTACTACTTTTCTTCACTCTGCCCAGAAACCTCTCATTGAGATTCCCGCTAGAAGCTTCAATAATACACTACACGTTTTTGTTTTTTTTTTTTCTTTTTGCAATATTATATATGTTTTTCCACTTATTTTTCTCATCCCCTTTTTCTTTTAAGGATTTTTTGTAAATATTAATTTAAATAAAATTATATTTGATTAAGATTATTATTTAAATTGGACAAAGTTGATCCAATTGAATTAAAGTGTTTTAATTGAATAAGTTATTTTAAAAAATTGACGTATTAATGGGTAATTGATTAGTAGAATTTATGAGAATTAGTTGATAAATAATCATTTTAGGATTAAAATAAAAATGTTATGTTTATTTATATTTATGTATATGTATAGATATTAAATTTTTATTATATATAATAATAAATTTACAGTATATTATATAACAATGACAATTTTAAATAATAATTTAATATAAATTTTATAAATATCAATTAAAGATTACTGAATAATAAATTAAATTTTTATGAATAAAAAACGAAATTCGATGTCAATATTTACTCTTCAATTAATAAAAGTATAGAAAAATTAACGTGGAAAAATAATTATAAAATTAATGGATAAACATAAATAAAAAATTAACTGATAAAAATACATTTAAATGTCACGTCTGATGACAAAATATATATAAATAATTTAAAAAAGAAGTTTAATACAAAGATTTTTCCTTAATTACGAAAATTAATAAATTATAGTAACAAATATAGATAAAAAATAAATAAAAATAGTGAAAAACAGTGAAACATCATTGAATATAAATATTTCTACGAAATAGAGGAAAACAATAAATGCTGGGAAATGATCGGTCTCGCAACGATTCCCCCGAGTGACACGATTGCGAAACGGCAGGCTGAATATTTCACTCGGATAATTTAGAACGCATCTCTAAACGCTTAGGCTACCGTGGCACACAAAAGACACGCAATAACGAGTTCACGGAGTTCAGTCTCGCCGGGTGATGCGAAAGACGAGGATGGAGCAAATCCAACGAACGAACGAGTGACGAGTTCGTACAACGCACAAGGATTTCTTCTTTTTTCTTCTTGTTGTTGTTTATTTCGTTTTTTATCCTCCGGTTCTCCGTCAGCATGAGGGAATAAATACTGGTCTGTCCGCGTCTCGAAATTATACTCATCGCTAGACTCTGAGACACTTCAATTCTTTGCCTCGGTTTCTGCCATTTTTATTGTCTCGAAACTTCAGGCCTCCATTGACGTAAGAATCTTTTGTTGAAAAATGTCCGAAACTCCAGTTTAAATTCCCATTGGATTCCTGTAGTATTCTACAGTCGAACTCGTAAATTGGACTCCAATTGGATATCCGATTAAGCCAGTTGAATCGTTGGGGGAGCCAATTTCATTGAAAATGACAGCATGTGGCACATCCGACCAATTGGATTTCCAATTGATCCAGTTCGAATGGAATTCTAATTTGCATTTCCCAATTAGAATTCCATTCGAACTGGATCGATTGGATTCCAATTGGATGGCTAATAGAGCCAATTGTTTCGTTAATGAGGCCAATTGGGTTCTCTATGGCAGCACATGGATCTTCAATTCGATCAATTGGATCTCTAATTGATCCAGTTCGAATGGAATTTTAATTGGCGTTTCCCAATTGAATTACTATCGGTGTTTCCCAAATGGATTCCTATTGGATAGCAAATAGAGCCAATTGTTTCGTTAATGAGGCCAATTGGGTTCTCTATGGCAGCACATGGATCTTCAATCCGATCAATTGGATCTCTAATTGATCCAGTTACGATTGAATTCTAATTGGCATTTCCCAATTAAATTCTTATTCCCATTTCCCAATTCAATTTCAATTCTCATTCCTCGATTGAACTCCAATTGTCGTTTTCCAAGGGAATTCCAATTGGAATTTTCCAATTGATTCCCAATTCACGTTTTTCAATTTAATTTCGATTGGAATTACCCAATTGATTTCCAATTGAGGTTCCTCAATTGAATCTTCGATTGGATCTCCAGCCCCAACTGGATCTCCAATGGACCCAGTTCGAATCTATTTTCTCACAGAACTGATTGGATCTCCAATGAAACCAATTGGATCTTCACTGTATCCAATTAGATCATCAATGGATCTACTTCCAACTGAATTTCATCTGTTATTCCCCATTTCGATTTTCAGCTCCAATTGAATCTCCAATTAATCCAATCCCAATTTAATCTCCAATATATCCAGTCCCAATTGAACGGTCATTCGATCCCCGATACATCCCAAATGAACAAACCCAAACAAACCCAAACGAGCAAAAGCTACTTTTCAACCCAAAAAGACCGTCCATCCTAAAACCAACCTCATCGTTCATGAACCCTGATGAAGGTCGTCAAAATTTGTTTGGGTTTGTTTGGGTTCCATTGATGGAAGTTTCGACAGAATTTCAATCGAAATACCGGAAATGTCTGATATCAGAAACTGCGTGAGAACTTTTAAAGCGAATATCGATTTGGAAGCGCATAGCGCTACATCCGGTCGCGGGAAACGTGCTTGAGGGCGAATCACTCCCGGCGCAGAATCGTTAATATTCACGAAACACACGTGGTCCGTCAGTGTGCGTCGTCGATCGACGGGACCTCCAATGAGTAACGCGAAATCGCGTTTCTTCTTGCGATATATAGAATACCCGTTGACGCTTCGTCGGTTCCTCTTACTCTCCTATTATATATTCGATTAATTGACATGAGTCACACCGGTTGAACCGCCTCGTGAAAATCACTCTCGCGATCGTCGGGTTTCAACTATCGCCAACTTTCGTTAATTTTTACACTGATAATTTAAAGACCTTTTTTTGCACTTGCAAAAGTAATATTTAATTAATCAAGTAATTTGTCATTTAATGACTTCCGGTTTGACTTTACGTAAACATTACCTCGTATGTTTTACAATGGTTGAAACAAAAACATACATTTAAAAAACTTATTTATATTAAAAATGTAGAAATATTTGAAACGTTTAAATATTCAAAATATATAAATATTGGAAATGAACAAGCAATATAACATTTTTATTTCCTTGTTCATTTTTAATATTAATTTTAATTAATTTTTTTCTATATTTTTTACATGTAATTTTTTCGTCATTTTTTAAATTTAATTTATTCTTCATTTTTCAAATTTATCTTTTTTGTTCGTTAGTTTTTAGAGTCATTCGTTTTGGTTAATTTGGAATAATAATTTTTTGCATGTTTTATATTATATTTAATGATAGAATAATGATAATAATAATAAATTTTTTTGTAGGTCAAATACGTCGATGTGTAAATCCTTTTTTCGTAAATATTCAATACGAGCTTAACAAGTAATTTAGTAATTTTTTTTTATTTCTAAATTTAAAATTGTTAAAGTGTGTAAAAAAAATATAAAAAATTGTTTTTTTTAATGTTAAAAAAAAGCCAACTCTTTTAATTGATAAAAAATGATGTAGCTAGGAAAATGTTCGTACGAAAGCTCGATATTACTGACCAACAGTGACGATACACACGTAGTTGCTAATTTGATTCTGGATATTCCAAGTTGATGAAGCGTACGTGGAATCGAGTAGGCCTCTGTTCCGTCGTCGTAATTTCTTTATCTCACAGTCGTCACAAGCGCACGTACTGACTCTACAGATTACGAAATGAGCTGAACTCCGTATACGAGTAGGGAGATTCGTGCTGAGAGACCGATATCAAGGAAACCGATGTCATTCGGTAATTCCCTGCATCATGTGACGTACATTTGGCTCTTTAAGTTGAAAACTCCAGCGCGTAAATCCGATAATTGTTGATTTCGTTGAACAATAGTTTTGCCTATCGGAAGATTGATGATGATGATGATGACGATGATGATGACGATGACGATGATGATGACGATGATGATGACGATGATGATGACGATGACGATGATGATGACGATGATGATGATGATGATGATGATGATGATGACGATGATGACGATGATGATGATGATAATGATGATGATGATAATGATGATGATGATAATGGTGATGATGATAATGATGACGATGATGATTATGATGATGATGATGATGATGATGATGATGATGATGATGATGATGATGATGATGATGATGATGACAAATCATTGGAATCATGCCGAGTCGTTGGAATCGTGACGAGTCATTGGAATCATGACGAGTCATTGGAATCATGACGAGTCATTGTCATCATCGCGAGTCATTGGAATCGTGAAAAATCATTGAAATCGTGACAAGTCATTCGAATTATGGCAAGTTATTGGGGTCATGTCAAATCATTGGAATGTCAAAAAATCATTAGAATCATGACGAGTTATAAAAATGATGCTAAATCATTGAACTAATGACAAGTGAGAGAAAAATTGATTTTTCCTTTGATTTGAGATACGACAGCGGCGAGCACCGGAGAATGGACTTATCCGTCAGCAGCCCCGTCTTATCCTGCCCCGTCGGGTAGCGACGGCGGTTCTTACTCGCCGCTTCCAGGAGGGGCCTTCTCCTATCCCGGCGAATCGCTGTCTCATCATCCGACTACCGAACCCGTACCTCTACCCACAGGTAATACCAATCAGCCGTCATTCAGATTCGGATCATTCGGTCTCCCGGTAACTGTACGATGAATCACGGAGAATTGATCAATGAATCAATTTTCACTCCGAGACAAAACACATCGCGATTCGCATCGCAAACAGTCCAACGGTACAATTTATCGATCCTCACGTACTGATAAAAATCAAATACGCGAAAAAATGAACATTTTTTTTGTTTTATTTTTAATATACCAAAAACAAAATTTTTTTGTTTTATTTTGAATATATAAAAATCAACATATTTTGTTTTTTTTTAATTATATAAAAATCAACATATTTTGTTTTTTTTTAATTATATAAAAATCAACATATTTTGTTTTTTTTTTTTTATATAAAAATAAACCATTTTTTTATTTTTTTTACTCATTATTTAATGGAATCGTGAAAAAACACGAAGTTGTAAATTAATACACGAAAATAGTCGTTTTATTGCAAAGTTATCGAACCGGAAGTATCTCCGATTTTTGTGATTTAAAAATAGTGATTTTTTATTTAGAACATCGGTTTTTAGCTTTTTTGAAATAATGGGGAGAATTTGTGATTCCGATGACGTGAGCAGTTTATAAATCTTTGTGTTACAATCCTTTCCGATATAGATTGAAGATATGATTAAGAGAAATGTATTCTTTTAAACTAATTTAATTAATTACATTAATTTATGAATTTGATTTATTAATTGATTGAAATAAAAATATAAATATAAAAAACAAATGAATAAAAAAATTGTAAAAATATTAAAACCGAACAAGCAAATCGAAATTTTATTAGCTTGTTAATTTTTAACATTCTTACATATTTAATATTAATATGTATATAAAATTCATATTTTTGTTACAACAATTTAATAAATTACATTAATATTGATAGAACATTGATATTTTTCTTTATTATTGAAGATCATTATTATCATCGTTCTTCCAATTAATATTTTCATTTCGAATTGAGAATATTGACTTTTTTCGACGTTTTAAAAATTCATTATTATTTATCTTCGTTTTATCAATTTATATTTTTATTTCGAGTCGAGAAAAACGTATTTTTTTGTTGTTGTAATTTATGATATATAATTTTACCTTCGTTGATGGAACATTGATATTTTTCTTTATTTTTGAATATCATTATTATTTATCTTCGTTTTACCAATTAACATTTCTCTTTCGAGTCGAGGAAAAAAAAAAAATGAATTTTTGTTGTTGTAATTTATGATATCCAGTTTTACCTTCGGAAGCTCAACATCACGAAACGTACACGCCGAATTGCGTGTCGATGTATCCAAGCCACGGTAGTTCTGGGACTCCAACGTCAACGACGACCCTACCATTGCTGGGTGGCAAACCAGCTGGTGATTCTGAACTATTTGGTAGCGTGGGTGGAAACGCGAGTCCTGGTTATCATTACGGTTCTTGGACACCAGGACCATCGACCCCAGTACCGGTTGCTTCCCACAATTACAACCCAAACTATCAAGGCTACTACAACAATCCTGGACAAAACTACATCAGCCCAACCCCAATGGTACTCTATCCACAACTCTACAGCACCGTTAATCAAAACCAGATACACCTTCATCTTCACGGTGACTTGAGCGAAGATCAGGTGACGATCGCCAGTGGAAATCTTACGATTAGTGGTAATAGGCTTGAAATTGGAGTTATGGGTGAGGAGAGTGAACAAAGCAGGAACGACGTTTGGCGGCCATATTGAAATATTTGAAATCTCACAATGGACGTTGAAAGCTGATTGTTTCGTTTGTTTAAAAAGAAAAAACAACAACAACAACAACAGAAAACAAATATCAATGACAGTTCCTTCTCGTTTTGAAAATATGGGACCAAAATCTGGAACCGACATTTGGAGCCAAAATCTGGTACCAAAAATATGTTACTTTCGTAGACCAACTGGAAACGACTCATCCGAAGAATTCATATTTGATATGAATTTTTATTTTATTATTTTTTTTTTTTTTCGCACGTTCGTCAATGTTTTTATGATTCGATGCTTCCTGGACTGCGAAATCGAGTTGGATTTATCATTTTTTCAAAAAATGAATTTTCAAACGACCTTGAAAAACGTGGAGAAAGGCTAGGCTACTGTGATTAACGACCAATCTATGTCTGAATACTGATTTTTAGTAATGCGTAGCTTTGCACGGTGGAAAACACAATTTCGTTGAGGATTTTGACAATGGTAATTAATCCAAGAGTCCCGAAAGGTTTGAGGATTTTTTTTTTTTTTTTGATCGGTTTGTCGAAAACCGATGTCATTATGGTTGATAAATGATGAGGATAATGATGAGAAGGAAGAAGATGGTTGAGAATGAATTTTGACTAATCGTTTGGGTTGGGTTGGGTTGAGTTTCGTTTTTTTTTTTTTGGATTTTTGAAATAAAATCGCTCGGAGCTCGTTTCGTTTTTGAAAAAAATTACTCGTTGAAAATATGGTTGGATTGAGAAAAGAATAAGTTCGGAGTTCGTTTGGGTTTGTTTGGATTTTGAGTAAAAAGGGTTCAAATTTAGGTTGGTTTTGTTTGGGTTTCCAAAAACAAAGAAGAATTCGAATTATTTTGAGTTTCGATAAAAACGGGTTCAAAGTTTATCCAACCGTTTAATTGTAACAAAACTAACATTCAAAATAGATACGAGCTAATATATTCCAAACGAACCCAAACGAACCCAAACTAACGACGATTTCCGAGATAAAAGTCAATTTTTCGTTATTTATTTGAATTGCCTCGAGTGACGAAAGATTTTTAATATTGTCACAGTAGTCTGACCTCTCAAAGTGCAATGTCACTTAGCTATCAGCTTCCGGTTGTCTGCTTAAAGATGGCTGATTTCAGGGAGAAGGAAAAACGGAAATGTATCATTTTTTTGAACGATGAACTTTTCCCTTCCTTTTTTTCAAAATGTTATATCCAAGTAGGAAGAAATTTGACATCAGGATGTCTGCCAACCAAACAAGTGACGAATTCTTCAAGAATTTCATTAATTTTCCTCGTTATACGAATACGAACCTCCAATGAAAGTCGTCAACCTCCACCTTTTATACGTTCGTGTAAAAACGTCGAAAAAAACATTGTCAAATTAATTTTCAACGCGACATTAGTGTATAACGTGTAAAAAGAAAAACAAGAAACAAAAAGAACAACCCAACGAAGAGATCGATGTGTCCGATCGTGGGCGTTGTTTCGAGAACACGAGATTTCATTTCTCACTGGCTGTATTTATCAGTCGACATGTAAATATTCAAATATTTTCCGTTAAATAAAAAATATTACCAAAAAACGAAGGACCCGTTGGTGAAAACGTGTTTTGACTACCCTTGACTATCCTTCATCAAGCTACCACGATTTTTCGGGTTCGCCTCGATTTTTTCGATTTTTAAGAATTTTGTTTAGTTTTATTTACTTTTTTTGAGATTTTTTCCAATTTCAGGAAACGGTTAGTGATAAAATGGACTTTTCGAACTCTTAAGGTATTGCTCGATGTAATAACATTATAATTATAAAAGTTATAATTATAATTATAATTATAAAAGTATTTTAATATTTTAAATACAAAAAATAATAATTTAATAATAAAATAGATATAATATATATATATATATATATATATATATATATTATATCTATTTTA
>JAPYZI010004424.1:0-32601 GCA_030523105.1 Ophioninae sp. A BG-2022a
GTCGCGATCGCGGGGGCGTGCGAAACAAAAAAAAAAAAAAAAAACAACAACAACAACAAAAATCCAACAATAACAAAGCAAACGTTACGAGATTCAATCGCCTTTCGTAATACCGTTTTTGTTCGTCCTTTTTCTTGGAATTTTCGATTTTGATTTTTTTTTTTTTTTACGTCTCCGACGGATCGGAACTGATTTTTTGGAGTTTTTGGACTTTTTTTCGAATTGTGTGGTTTCACGTTTTCGTCGTTGAGTATTCACCGGCATTCCCGTGTAATTCATCTGAGATATATATAGATATATATATATATATATATTTCTCTTTTTCTTGCACAAACCCGTACACCGAGGATAAACGAAACAAAGAAAATCAAAAAAAAAAAAAAAAAAAAAAAAAAAAAAAAACCAAAAAAAACCCACACAAAAACGAACCCGCAGCAAAAGGATTTTTTTTCGGAAGAATTCGTTCGGCGAAGCTCGGTGAGTGACACACGAGTGACGAGGAGTGTCGTCGAGGAAATTTCGTTTTTTAAATTCCCCCCACCCAACCTCCTCCCACATCACTCTTGCGCTCTCCTGCCAGCACCGTTTTTTACCGTTCAATCCTCAGCGCTAGTGCTTTTTCTCCTTTTTTGGCAAGTGCTCATTTCCATACCGTTTGATAATTAAGAGGATTTTGAACCCGCGCGTAGAAACAAAATCAGTGCCAGTGATACTACTGGCGTCAGTCATGTGGTTTTTTTTTTCGAACAATTTTCGTAATGTTTTTTTATGTTTTTTCTTACTTTTTTTTTATAGGGTGAAAATTATCGAATTTTTGTTTGGAAGGTTTTTTTATTTACGATTTATTTTTTTTTTTTTTTTTGCGTTTTTGTTATTAATTATGGAAGCCTTTTTCTTAATTTGTTGCGCATTGTTTGTCTTGTTTTCAAAATGTTTTTCAAAAGCAAAAATGTTCTACTTTTTTTTTTTCATTTCATTTTCGTTCAATCGAATTTTATGAGAATTTGCGATATCGAGAGGACTGGGAAAGATATTGAAAATCTCACTAGAGATTTCCACGAATGATACAATTATTTATGAAATAATATTCGCGAATAATAAATTGGAAAATTCGAGTAATAATTAAAAATGAAAATGTAATGAAAAGAGAATTATTAATATTTTGGAAAAAAAATTATATTGAACGAAGATAAAGAAAATTAAATAAAGAAATTAAAACAAGTATAATTTTTACTAACTATCGTGGTATTCATTTCTTTATTTCAATGTAAAAATAAAATAATTACTTTATCTTATTTAAAAAAAAAAATGATTTATCACTTAAAATATGAAATAAAGAAATCGCAAATATTACTAATTATGTAAATATTATTATCTTTACTGAATTTTTATATCTTCCTCCAAAATGAATTTTCTTGAATAATTCATTTGAATTCTTTCGATATTTATTTTAAATATAAATAAAAAATTAAATATTGAAACAAATGTTTGAATTTTTTAACAATACAAAATTCAAGCACGAAATTCGAGACTTTGTTTTTTATTCTGCCCAGGCATATCTACCTGTAGAAATGAATTGGAAAATTTGAACGGTACTTTTTTTCTCACTTGTAATTTATTTCTACATTTATTCATCCTCATTTTGAAAAAACGGCTGCCGTTTCGGCGGAAAAAAAGGAGCAAGAGAAAAAAAAGTTTGTTTTTTCGTTCTTTCGAAAAAGACTTTAAGCATGAAAAACAAATTCAAATGAACCCGAATAATACGTGGAAGGGAAAGAAAATGGTGGTTCGAAATTGTCATCAGACTATCGAGGTCTGCATGTATCGCGGAAGCGATCTTTTTCAATCGTCGTTGACGTCTGGCGATCGGATGACAAAATACTCGCTCGAACGAATCGGAACCGATAATCGATGGTGCAGAAAGAAAAAAAAACAAATATTCGTCATCTAGGAGGAGGCCACCATTTTTCCTCTCGCTCTGAGTGCCCCTTCGATACCCCTTCCATCAAGGTGGCTGAATAATTGATAGTACAGCTTGGCAACTTCTCTTCGATGGAAGGTTTCAGCTTACTGGAGATATGTCCTTCAATATATCTCTCTCTCTCTTTCTATTTTCCTCTCCTCCTTTGCCCTAGAAATCCGAAATAATCCTTCGGTCCGCAGCTTCCAGGAATACCTGTTTCGATAATCTCTACCTGACAATCAAAAATTCCAAATCACACTCGCCCTTTCCGGACATCGGGGGTTCGAGGGGCGAAACTTCCGTGGGTAAAAATCTGAAAAAATTCCAGGGTATTCTCGATTAAGAAAGCCAACTTTTGTCTCTCTTGACATTTTCGCTCAGAGTTCATAGTTCAGGAGTTACGAGGTACTTTCTAGCGTTGAAAGACCTCGCGAAGAGTCGAACGACTCGACGATAAAAATAAACAAAAAAAAAAAATCAAAAAATCGGAGCAGGTCAGCTTTATCAGTATCGCGGAAAATTGGAAGTTCGTCATAAAACTTTGGCCTCGAAGGTTGATTTTTTTAAATCGAAAGTTCCATCTACTTTTTCGAAAGACTTTTTACCAGCTCCCTC
This sequence comes from Ophioninae sp. A BG-2022a, assembly GCA_030523105.1. Classification (NCBI taxonomy): domain Eukaryota; kingdom Metazoa; phylum Arthropoda; class Insecta; order Hymenoptera; family Ichneumonidae; species Ophioninae sp. A BG-2022a. The sequence continues at coordinate 2,579 of JAPYZI010004424.1, forward strand.
TTCGAGGAACACTTGAAAATAGCTTTAGGACCACCCGATTACAGGAGCGTTTTAAAAAAATTTTTTTTAATTGACACTTTCATGTTTTCTTTTTTTTTTTCTTTTTTTTTTTTAATATTCTCAATTATTTCGACCCTCAGAAAACGATCCAGAAACGTCTAACCGGGAATAATCCAAGAATGCTGAACGAATACGACATTAGTCGCGCACTTGATTCTCGAAGTGTGTCCTATGTGACGTGTGCGTTTGAAACGGAGACTCTCCCGAGAGTCTTCTCATAAAGAGCCATTATAGCATTCTCCGTCGCCCGCTCGCTCGGAGAATGTTTCGAGAAGAAGATGGCGAGTGAGCGCAAACTTTAACGCGTTTCCGCTTCTATATGATCCCGCTTTACCACTGAAATAGTAACGCGAGCACGAGCGTCTCGAAATACCCAACGGTATACGAGAACGCACGTTTGCTTCGTTGTTTCGTTTCAGCCCGTGAATTAAGGACGAAAGGGACCCTCCGTCGATAAAGAAATCTCTTAAAGCAAACTTTCCAAAAAAAAAAAAAAAAAAAATGCCAGAATCGAGAAAAGTTTTCATCAGACGTTGTTGAGGTTGCATTTATGGCAAATGCAAGAGCGTCTTGTTTCGGCTACTTCAAAGCCGAGTATTTTAACACCCGAATCATCGAATTCGGTGAAAAAATAACGGAGATAAATAAAAAAAAATTGCTGGCGATCGGATAAAACCAAATAGCGCGTTTCCGGTCGAATTAATCGCGAATTCAAGAGTTACTAGCCCTGACTACTTCCGAGACCGAAATTTTGACACTCGAATCACAAAATTCGGTCAAAAAATAGCGGAGAAAACTTAAAAAAACCGCCGACGATTATCGAACGAATCATTCTTTTTGGACCAAACTAAAGCGCTGCCGGTTTGATTGATTACAGTTCTAAAAAAATAATCGAAAACTCGTCGTAACATTCCAGTTATAAATTTAAAGTAAGCAAGTAATTATCCACTAAAAATTAACAATGGTAGATTAATAATCTTTTGGCAGTTTTTTTTTATTATCACTTTTACGAAAGATCGGAGAGATTTGACTTTCAATAATTATTTAATAATGGTAGATATAGACAAACGGGGGCATAATTTGTTGAAACGATAGCCCGGATCGGTTAATGAACCACGGTAGGCCGGTGCAATGTGAACAACCGTTTCGATATGAGATATCGCGTTTATGCTTCGGCTCTCTCTCTCTCTCTCTCTCTCTCTCTCTCTCTCTTTCTTTCTCTTTCTCTCTCTGTACGCATATGCCCCAACAGGCGAGATGCAACAACCCTCTCGAACTCTCGGTCCTTCCTCATCGTCGACCCTCAATCATCCCTCTTGCAAACCCTTCTCTCTCTCTCTCTCTCTCTCTCTCTCCATCTCTCTTTCCTCGAGCAGACCACCGCGAAACATAAATTTTGCGCATGGTTGCATAATCCATCCTGGTATATGCGCTGCCTCGTATGCAACTGCCCGGTGGTGATATTACCATTATTGATAACACGTATACAGTCACCGAGAACCACGTGATCTTCAATTCAGTTGGAACTCAAATTTACGAAAGGGAAATAAGGGTTTCGTAAAAAGAAACCTTTGTTCAATAATAAATCATTATTACTGAACAGTGTAGTTTTTAAGGATAATACAAATTAAAATATTGATCATTGTCAAATTGAAAATATTCGTAAAGAGGTTTCTTTTTTCGAAATCCTTAAAAATGTTTTTTTTTTTTTTCATCATTTAAAGTTCAATAAAAATAAATAAAAAATTAGTTTACTGTTTAAATGAACTTTGAAAGATTAATACAACAAAATTTCAGTCAAAATTTCAAATTTCAGTCAATCGTATCCCATCGCAAACCCAAACAAACCCAAACAAAATTTCAGTCATTATCGTTACAAATGGTTTTAAAAAAAATAAAAAACAGAAATCTGTTTACAGAAAATGCCGAAAGAGTCGTCGAAAAAAATTAAACATTCGTTTCCTGTTTAAATGAACTTTAAAAGATAAATAAATAAAAAATTTCAGTCAAAATTCTTTGAAATGGTTTTTTGAAAAATAAACAACAGAAATCAGTTTACAGAAAATGTTGAAAAAGCGGTCGAAAAAAATTAAAAATTAGTTTACTGTTTAAATGAACTTTAAAAGATAAATGAATAAAAAATTTCAGTGAAAATCGTTCCAAATGGTTTTTTGAAAAATAAAATATATAACTAAGTACACAGAAAACGTCGAAAGAAGAGTAATTGAAGAAATTAAAATTAGCATATTAAAATTAAATTTAGAACGTCACATTTAAAATTCCATTTGTTTATTAAAAAAATAATCAAGCAATCGATCAAAGAACGTGATTTGAATAGGTATCGAAACAATGTATACGCAATCGTCTTTTCGTCACTTTTCGATTTACTCTGTACAGACAATCGTATCCCATCGCAAATGTGATATTATTCGAATAAAAGCTGTGTTTCTCTACGTCAAAAAGAAATTCTCTTTCCCTGATTTCTTTCTTTTCTCGAGGTAATCCACTCGGAAAATATATTCCATTACTCGAGGCAAAGAGGTAGCCAGAGAATGCAAGAGCCAATAGATGATGCCTTGCAAGAACTGTATTTCTTTTTCCATTTATTTTTCTCATTGGGCTAAGAATATCTTTGTCCTTTGAATTCAGGGATTCGTACGAATCCGTGATTTTCGTACTGACGAAGAGAGCGATATTCTCATTTTGACTTAAGTGGAATCTTTATCGATAGAACGATAAATCTTCGTTTCTCTTTCTGATCGTGAATTACCATAGTATCTACGTTCGACCTAACCTCGACCCATTTTCAAGATATCTTCAGGCTGCATTCTTTTTCATCTTTTACATGGCAAAGGTCACGAAAAAAGGAGTGCAAACCCAAACAAACGCAACGAGCGTTATTGAGGCTAAAACAGACTGAAAAAACTTTGAAAAGAAAAAAAAAAAAAAAAAACAGACGAAGACGGTTGGTGAATGTTTCAACAATTTCAATTTCAGTATGGGTGTGAAATCGGTTTGTTCGTTGATGATTTGCTGTTCGTTTTTAGAAGGGTTTTTAATTTCCCCGTCTAAACCCAAACGAACCCAAACAGACCCAAACAAGTGCCGAGTTCTGCCATCTGTCAAAATTCCATTTTTGTCTTCGCAAAACGAAGTCTTTGTACTGAAAATCTTCTCGATCCCATTTTTTTTCCAATGGCGACTCGGATGAAGTCTTCAAAGTCCAATAATTTGATAGATTTTGTGATCCGGACTTCCCATCAGCTCGTTATTTCTCGTGAAGGAAGCTAGGTGTCTTCCAAAAAGTCTTCACGAATCATAGAGTCCTCCTGACGAGATCCAAAAGGAAAACTCGTTCCATCGACCATTAGGGTCACCAATGTCTCAATTGAAACGAAGTTTGAAAATCTGCTGCACTTCCTACCGAAAGATAGAACGTCGGATAGGCAGGAAAGAGAGAGGAGAGCGAGAGATCCATAACTCACGGTTGGCTTATTCAGATGTGCCATGGGCGATGGACCGTGAACACTGACAACGTTCAAAGGCTGGAAAGTATGGAAACACCCGTATAGGCTTGGCCGAAAGTATTATCTGTTTTTTTTTTCTATCCGGTCGAAAAGTTTGATAACTCGACAAACAAACAAAAAAATTGCAAATTTTTGTTTGTTTCGAACGAAAGTAAAGCTCTTGATGTTGTTTTCAAAAATCTTTTCGTTGAATGGTGAGATTTCTATTTTTCAAATATTCAGCGCGTGTTTTCGACAATGTTGGAGTTAGTAAAAAAAAATCCACGATTTTCAAAATTACGTACCGATGACCCAAAAAATTGTAAAAATGTTAATAAAAAAGCAAAACGAAGCGAGTTATGACCCTTTCGAAACATCAATTTTTTAATTCGTTTACGATTTTACCTTCGCTGAGATTTTTCGTTTTGTTTTTGAGGATGCCAAATACTTTTGATCAAAGCTGTACATTCGCCCTCAGTTTGGTCCTATAAATGGACGTAAGCGACCAAAGGGCCACCCTCGACGTACGATCGCATACAGTCGTGTGTATCGAGACAAATAATGCTGGGGTTCGTCGAGGGTTGCCCTGTACTCCTCCGCACTATGCCTGTACCATCAATAGGTAAATCTCGTAAATTACTAGCCAACCATCAACGTATATACCTATATCGATACATGTCTGCACACAACTCCAAAATTTCACTGTGTACACACTGCGCTTGATGAAAATTTGAACCACGAATTTCCGTCGTTTCCTGTCAGTCAAGCTTCCAATGAAGAGCCAAATTAAGGCAAAGTTAAGGCATTTTATAATTTCCGTGTAAAATCCGCGAGTTTCAAATTTCTTTGTTCATGTAAAATTGAATCTTCCGGAATTGGTTTTCAACGTATTTATTCTTTTATTAAAAAAAAAAAAGAATGCCAATTTATTTAATTTTACGAGTACAAAATGGCGGCTGTGAATGACCCCAGAAAATGCTTTTTTTTCCAATCGTCGAACATCATTTTCCGAATTATCAATCCAGTGTTTCATATCGGGATAAAAAAAAAGAGAAAAATGTGAGAAGGAGACGGAAACGAGGCATGGTTACGCCCTAATGTAAAAAGAGTCCCAAAGCATTAAAAAAAAGGACTAACGACGAGACCGTGTTCAGATTTCATTGAGCGTGGCGCCAGTTACCCTTGGTCGCATCGACCAATGCATTACCTCGCGTTACGCTGCGTACAAATTGATCCAGCGAGCGCAGTGGCCCTTAATCCTTGGTAACACCACGCGAGATAGGGTTTTCCCGGGCTCCCGATTATCACGTTGGAGGAGAGCTTGCGAGCTTGTGAGCGGAGCATCAGAGAGAGAGAGAGAGAGAGGAGGTGGGGCTCTTTGGGGACTTCGTTCCGAGCCAAGCTATACGTCGACGATGTAACGACAATGGGCACGAGCTAAACTGATAATAATGGCTGAGGTCGGTAGTGAGAGCTCGCATCAACCCAAACGTTTCTCTCTCTCTCCCTCTCTCTCTCTCTTTCTCTTTACTGTACTGCATATTATCATTTTTCCAATATCATTATCTTCGTACTTTTTCCTCATTTTTACAAAAATTTAGTAAAAAAAATGTATTTTCACAAACATTTAGTAAACAAAATGTGTTTTTTCAAACATTTAGTAAAAAAATGTATTTTTACAAACATTTAGTAAAAAAAATGTATTTTTTCATACATTCAGTAAGAAAGATGTGTTTTCACAAACATTTAGTAAAAAAAATGTATTTTTTCAAACATTTAGTAAATAAAATGTATTTTCACAAACATTTAGTAAAAAAAAATGTATTTTTGCAAATATTTGGTAAAAAAATGTATTTTTACAAACATTTAGTAAAAAAAATGTATTTTTACAAATATTTGGTAAAAAAATGTATTTTTACAAACATTTAGCAAAAGAAATGTATAACCTAGCGATTCCTACATGTACACTATCATTGTTAATTCGTTCCCCGTGTTAATTTCACTTATTGTCCACAGTGTACACTAAGTCAATTTATTAATCAATCGAAACAAATCAAAACCCTTTCTCTCTCAAAATTTTCCGCACTATCGCTAGACTTATAGTCATAAATAGGCAAAATAATTGCCATGGCAATAGATTTTTGTTTAATGTCATTGTGTTTAATTATTATTATAACTGATGATGACAAACATTGGTCATTACTTACTTTTACAATCACTGTTATCATTACTTTTTGCTTGTAATTATATTTATTATAATTATTACAATTATATTTATTATAATTATTACAATTATATTTATTATAATTATTACAATTATATTTATTATAATTATAATTGTCATACCTATTATTATTGCCATTATTCAGTTCGCTTTGTACACTTTATTTTCTTTATTTTTCCTATTTCGTGATAATTTTCTATTCTCCCCTCGAAGTAATCCTGAAACACAATAAACCGCGTAATCATTTCTCTCTTCGAATCTCTCTTCCAGATCGTTGTCGTGTTAATGTGCTGAACAGTGTTGAAGCCTTTATCAGCTTCATTACCCACATATACATACACATATATATAAATAATAAAAAAGACAACGAGGAGTGGGGGGGGGGGGGGAATATAAGGGGGCCCGGGAGGAATATTGGCACAGTCGAACGTTCATTCCCCTCGTGGTTGTACCAACGGTTGTCTCGTTCTCGTCGTTCGTTGTCTCGTTCCAAAGTAAGCTACGGAACGTCGTAGACGTACTTAGGGATCGTCGTTTTAACGTAATTTTAACGTTCGTTGAACAATGTAGCTCTCGACGACTGATCCTGATAATGAAATAATTCACGTTCCCGTATTAACGATCGTTACATCGATCCTCTCGTTCCTCACCGGTTGAACCCCCCCACCTGGGCTGAACGGAATTCGATTATTGAGTAACCATTAGCCTCGTGCCCTGGATTTCGTTATGTATAGAAATATATTTCAGCAGTTGTTATGTATAAATATATATATATATATAGGACAGGGTTATCTATGTATAACATCATCAATACTTATAATGCGACCCGTGAAATTCACCAGAAGTTCGTGTGCGGTAGAAACGAGAATCCAACGTTGATTCACTCTTTTCAACTTATTTCGAGAAAATTGTGCAACGCCAGAATTCAAACTATATATATATATATATATATCTTCATACTTTTCTCCCCATTTTTACAAATATTTGGTAAAAAAAATGTATTTTCACGAACATTTGGTAAAAAAAATGTATTTTTACAAACATTTGGTAAAAAAAATGTATTTTCACAAACATTTGGTAAAAAAAATGTATTTTCACAAACATTTAGTAAAAAAAATATATTTTTACAAGTATTTGTTTAAAAAAATGTATTTTCACGAACATTTAGTAAAAAAAATGTATTTTCACAAGTATTTGTTTAAAAAAATGTATTTTCACAAACATTTAGTAAAAAAAATGTATTTTTACAAATATTTATTTAAGAAAATGTATTTACACAAACATTTAATAAAAAAAAATGTATTTTCACAAACACTTGGTAAAAAAATGCACCAATGCGTAGAAAAACACGCACCAATTTCTCGAGGAAATTCCCACGAAAGTCTATTTACCTTAGCAACAATTTATTGTTTAATTAAATTCAACAATTTATCCAATAAATAATTTGTTACTCTGATAAACCGAATTTTCGAAAGACAGTTGCGATCCGAATGTTTCCTCGATGGAAATATTCGGATCGCAACTGAAAAAATTAAATCGCAACTGAAAATTATGAAAAAATTAGACGAAACCGGTAACTGAAAAAATCGCGTCGTAGTTTATCTGGAATACGAAAGTGCGGTGACTGGTTGTACGTTCGAGATATCGCCGGGATTTAAACGTGGCGACGCGAGAGGAGACTTTGTACAAATTAAACGGCTATCCGTCGCAATAACAGGGGGCGATAAGTGGGCCCGTTTGTTTGTCAGCGAAATATCAAAGCGGTGTTTGCTGACGCGGTGATTCATTGTAACAATAAAGCAGCTCGGAGAAAAGGATCCGTTGCATAATTATCTCGAAGTATTGTGTTACTCCTTTTCACAAAAAAAATTAAAAAAAACAATTTTTAACACAATGAAAAAGTAAGTAAAAAAAAATGTTTTTAATTTCGTGGGCGTTTATCGTCGTTTTGTATTTTCTTTCGAATTAAGGGGAAGAAACAGCACCCACGCGATATGAACTTCCTCATTAAAAATTCAATTAAACGTACACACGTGAAAACACCGAAAATTCCACTCGAAAATTCTAACAAAAAATTAACAATGACGATTAAAAAATACAACTCGTAAAATAAAGATATTGTTGCAATAATGATAAAAACCTCGATTAAAATTTCAATAAAAAACAATGAACAAACAAAAATTTACAAGTTGACAAAACTTCTAGAACGATTATTCTTGTATGAAAACATTTACAGTTAATTATTTTTTTTTTTTTTCGAAGCATGTCTCAAACGCTCAAACGTTAATCGAAGACTTTCGATTTCGATTCGGACGTTAGCATGGACATTGAACGCTATCGCGATAAGCGTTCGTCATCTACCTTGCACGCTTATGGAAACTTCGATAAACGGTCCAGTACCATAGGTATATCCAGTCCAGCAAAGTTGCCTGTGCAGGCGTTCATAAATGCATTCACACATACGTTCATACGTACGCCTATTTGTTCGTATCTGTCAGAGCACTGGTAATTGCATGACGTTTCTACATATATATATACAGGGTGACCAGAAATTGGACCTATTCCTTCACAGAAGTTATAGTAGAGGTCATTTGCAACAAAAAATGTCCCATCAACTGGTGGTCGAAAATTGATGGTTATTGAGATATTGATGTTTTTCTGTTTTCTGAAGAACTTCCTTACTTTCTACCTAAAATAAAAAATTCTGAAAAAAATACGCCATTATTATCAACGATTCGATACTTTTCTGAAAGACCACAGATCCATACATTTTTTAAAGAAATAAAGAGAGATTCAGGAGAATGATAAAAGAAATTCAGTTAAATTAAATACTTAAAGCTTTTTAATTTTCGAATTATGTAAAATTTGGATGCAATATTTGTTTTTAAATAATCGCTAACTCTCGAAATCTCAGAAAAGTATCAAATCGTTGTTTATAATAGCGTAGTTTTAATAGAATTTTTTATTTTAGGCAGAAAGTTAGGAAATTCTTCAGAAAACAGAAAAACATCAATATCTCAATAAAAATCAATATTCGACCACCAGTTGATGGGACATTTTTTGCTGCAATTGAGCTCTGCTATAACCCTTTTGAAGGAATAGGTCGAATTTCCGGTCACCCTGTATATATATATATATAGAAACGTTGCTGCAGGCTCTAAGCTCATTCATAAATCTCGTCGGCCTACACGTGAGGCTACGTATACACGTAAACGACGGAGGACACACGCAGTTGTATGGAGCCGAGATTCATTCATCGTTTCACACGAGTTTCTCGTCGTTGTCCATGTGAAAACGAGAGAGAGAGAGAGAGAGAGAAAGAGCGAAAGAGAGGGGGGGAGTGGGGGGAAAGGTACTTCGCTTTTTAATCCACGTGCAACTCGGCTGCTTAACCATCAGGAGTGTATGCGATTTCTGTGCGCAAAACGTCACTCACAAAAAAAAAAATAAAAAAAAAAAGGCCACTTCAGTCGCTGAACGATTTTGGAAATATCAAATTTAAAAACGAGACCAGTATGTGTAAATAAACGTCTTTATTTTGTCGTTTTCCGTATATTTTTGTTTTTGTAAAATTGGAACAGTTTTATTGTTTAATTTTTTTATTGTTTTTTTTTTTTTTTTAATTTTTTGTATTTTTATGGATATTTTATATTTCAGGATGAAATTTTTAATACGTTTGTGTTATATGTTGTGAAATATTTCATGATATCAGTGATATAGAGAATAATCGTGGAATTGAATGAACAATTTAATAGTGAATAAATAAATGTCGAATAAAAAAGAAGTACCCCCTCCCCTTCGAAAAAACTTCACGATTAATAATTCGAAGTCAGCCGAAGTATATCGATACTGACGGTGGTAAAAGTGAAAAACCCCTCGTAAAAAATGTTCGCACAAGGGTGGACCAAGAATCGAACGTAAAATAAATATGCAACGACCTCTGCGTTCCAACCCCTCTGAAAAACGCGAAAAAAAAAGTGGACGAACGTACAAAACGATGAAAGAAAATTGTTGAAAGTGATGATGATCGTATTGTCACGAGATCGAACAGTACGTGGCACTTCCGGTTACAAACCTCCGGAAGTTTGCCCTCCGGCGAGACTTCGATCGATAGCAACTATATATACCCCACCCCTTTTCAACCTTCTCGACCTAACGCTATCTAGAAATGAAATTTAACCGCTGTCTAGTGGTTTTTTTCACCTCGATTTTCCCAGTTGGTGGTGAATTTTGGGAGGGTTGGGGGGTGGGGGTGGAATAAGGAAGCGAGGGTTGAAGGAAATGAAAATGAATGACCTTGAGGACGTTTCTAGCACTTTTCACGAGCTAGAAACGATTTGGTGGTTGAAAAAGAAAAAAAATGGGAGAGTACTTGTCCCTTAAAAAAAAATGACTTTATCGCGTTTCTATATTTTTATAATTCAAAATATATTTATATTATACAATGTAAAAGTAAAATATTATATTAGAAATTATTTGGATATTGCAAGAAATGCAATACAATAATAACAATTATTATATTCGTATAATTATAATAATAATATCAGTATATTATATATTATATATTAAAATTATATTATATATTAATGTAATCATAATAATAATAATAAATAATAAATATTGATAATGATATAATTAAATCTTACATTTTATTATTGTAATATTCTAATAATAATAATATAGTGATAATTATTAATCTTGATTCAACATAAATATTGATAAAAAATAATTCAATCATTCAATCGATAATCAAATGAAATATTAATGGACCAAAATTTTTGGCCAATCGAATCGTCGATTTTGAGTCACCCGATAAATTTATCCAAGTCATTTCTCAGGACATTCGATTTCGTATAATTGATGTAAGAATGAGTTTGGGGACTATACCAACGAGGACGGTCTTCGAAATCAAATGTCTTCGAAATGAGCTTTCCTCATAAACGTAACCTGTAGATTCAAGTCGACACAGGGGAAAGCACGGCAAAGGAGTACATGCATGGTCCATTCCGAGTTGGTCGTTGCTCCGAAGGGAGTTGTTCCGCATTATCACCGTAGATTGAATTTGTTCCCGAAGTAGGTCGAATAAGCTCGAGCGTGCCGGGGGAGCACAGCCCCCACGTGACACTTTTCTTCTCGCTTCGGCTTCGTCATTTTCCTCAAATATAGCCAATGCCAAATTTTGAAACTTTGTTTGGGTTCGTTTGGGTTGCGAAATTTTTCTTTATTTTTGCTCATTTTTTTATCGATTCTGATCACGATGATTCCGGGCGTGCCCTTAAGGGGTTTAACGTTTTTTTTTTGACGAACCTTTCGTGGAAGACTTTTTCAACCAAATTGTAAAAATTAATTTCGCAAAAATAAGTAAGATTGAGAAAATCGTTTGGTTCTTTATTTTTAGATGCATGTAAAAAGTTTTGTATCAAATTTCATAAAATATTTATAATTAATAGTAAATAATAATAATAATAATAACTATTATTATTATGATTATTATTATTATTACAATAAGATTGAATTTACAATAAACTCAAAATTTTAATCGAATTTAACATTATAATAAATACAAAATTATAATTACCTCAAAATTATATCAATCATGAAATTATATTAAACTTCAAACTCAAAAAATTATAAAATTGGTTATTCTGGAACTCCGTATTTTTGTTGAAATACTTTTCGAACCTTTAAGGGATGATTTATTTTATCAACCCCTCAAAAATATATCGTTCTGAATTTATAGCCAAAAAGATGGGTAGCAATTAAAGCAGCTCTTAAAAAAAACTCGACAAAACTCTTTTTAAAAATAGCACTCACGTTTTTGGTCCCTTAAGAGTCATCAATTTTGCAATAAACCTGAACCACGTAATATATATTTTTTTTCAACTAACTTCCAAAATGCAAAGTTTTATGGAAATTAATAAAAAAAAATAACGAATTTGATGCAACAATACCGTTTCTATTTTACTCTTAAGGTGAGAAGTCAATGGAATAATTTTGCGAACGCGAATAAATATTGTTATAAAAATTTGATTTTTTCATCGTACATGAAATTTTTTCGCAATTTTAGTCGCCTCGAACGATTGACGATTTTTGAAAATGTTCACACTAGCTAAAAAGAAAAAACAGATTGTCTTCAAGATAGAACAAAAATTGGCTCTGCGAGTAATTCGATCTCCAGGACAGCAGTACGATGGGCTTCGCGTCTACGTTTCCCGCTGAGGCTCGTTGACGCAAGGGTTGCTTCCCCAAGCACAGGGGCGAATTCATACCTTCGCATTGGACCCCCTTGGATTTAGAGAATTTTTTCAAATTTTTTTTTTACAATTTATTAAAATTATTTGACAGCTATCATCCGGGTCCTAGTGATTTATCATAGTGTATAGTGAAATATTTCAGAAATAAAAAAAATGTAGTTATTATTTATATCGAAGATTGAATTATTATAGCAAATATAAAGTGTCATAAATATGCAAAGTATAATAATTAATAATCTTTCAATCATTAATGATTATTGTTATAATAAGACGCTAACAAATTAATTTTTTTAAAACAATTATAATAACGACTAATCTCCAGTGATTAATAACATAAAATTGATATTCTAATTTAAAGAGATAAAAGTAAATTTTAATATTGATTATTCTGGAGTTAATCACTAAAGATATTTTTCTAAACGATGATAAATTATAATTTTGTACAATAATTAATTGTAACTGATATTAAAAATAATAATAGTAAATATAATAAAACATAGTTATTTTATTATCAAATACTATTAAATATCAATGTTATAATATTATTAAATATTAGTATTATAATATCATCGAATCTAATTATAATTGTAATATTAATTAATCCTGCAGTAATTTATTATGGCGACTTCGTTTTCGCTAAATTATTGTACCGTGCATAAATTTATCGAACTAATTCAAATGTTCATTGACACTGTAAATATAATTAAATTTATTTAGTAGTCCCTTAAAACAATAAATGTAAATAAACTAAATTTAATTTCCTAAATAAAGAAATCCACCAGATATTTATTTATTTTTATAAATTTTACAATACACATTTATAAATTCGATCTCTTCCCATATCCGGATTCCCCCCCCCCCCCCCCCCCCCCCCCCCCCCCCTAAGTAAAAAAAAAAGAGAAAAAATTTTGGATAGGCCAAGGGCCCTGTCCTATTCTCCAATCCGCCCCTGTCAGGGTAGCAACCCCTCGTCGTGGTCATATCTATAGACCCGTCCTCATACATCATGGATTTACGCATTCCGTGCGAGGAAATGAGCAGAGACATCCTACGTTGGCCTCTGCACGTACATACGTGATGCGGTGATTCAAAAGGCATTCGAATTCCCACAGTGGCCGATAGTCCCCAAAGTGAACATTCCTTAAAGCCTCAATCTCACGAAAATCATCATCAAACGATCCAAACAAACCCAAACCAATTCGAAAGCCCAAAATCGTGAAAATCAATTTCGAAATAAATCCGAATAAATAAAAATCTAAAATACCCTGGAGTTTTGAAAATCGTCATCATTATTTTCGGATAACCCAAAAAAACCCAAAATAATTCGAAATCCCAAAATCGTGAAAATTACTTTAAAAAATATCTACAAAAAATTTAAATCTGAAATTCTAGAGTTTTAGAAATCATCATTATCAGATAACCCAAAAAATTCAAGGTAATTCAGTGTATCTCGAACTTTTAAAAATAACTTTCGAACAACCCAAATCCGAAAGTTTGGAGGTTTGGAAGGAGATTTGAAAATTATCAGACAACCCAAACAAAGTCTTTATTGAATGATAAATCTTTATTTTTTTTTTTAACCAAGCTTGAATGATGAATTTTTATTTTACGAAATAAAGATTCAATGACAAATATTTATTGTTTTATTTTTAATTAATATTGAATTATGTATCTTTACTTTTTTAAATCAAAGATTCTACGACGAATCTTTATTTTTTTAAAATAAAGGTTGAATGATAAATATTAATATTTTGTAAAATAAATTTCTAAAATATTTTCTAAAATAAATTTCTAAAATAGTTTCTAAAATAAATTTCTAATATAGTTTCTAAAACAAATTTCTAAAATAGTTTTATTTTTAATTAATATTGAATTATGTATCTTTACTTTTTTTAATCGAAGATTCAATGACGAATCTTTATTTATTAAAAATAAAGGTCGAACGATGAATCTTAATATTTTCAAAAATAAATATTCATCATTCGAACGTGAACGTTGCATTTATCCAGGAGAATGCTTAGAGCTTAGTGGCTGTGGCTGAGGGTAACGGTGAAGAGATCACGCGGTATAGTGCCGGATCTGCAACCAGAAACTCGATACTTTTTCCATTCTTGTTTCTCAACCTCTCTTTCTTACCAGTTGCACAGACGAGCTGCTGGGCTTCGTATGTCTGATGGACAATATTCCGTTTCAAGCTGTTTTAATTTGTACGTATTTTTCCATACGTAAATAATGATAACAACCATAACATCAATAATGCAATAAAATAATAATCGTACACATAAATTACATTTAAGTAAATTATATATTATTTAAACATTCAAATAATAATGTATTAAATATACATTTGTATTATTTATATTTCCCTGTATATTTACAACTAACGATATCGCTCCTGGTCGCGTGATAAATATTAATTTATTAATACTCATTCTCGATTACTCATTAATTATTTATTATCAATTATATACCAAATTATTAAACAATGATTATAAAATATAATAAATATTATATAATATAATACATAATGTATCTTATTAGAAAATAATAATAATAATAATTTATAAAAAATTCATATATATTTTAGACGATAAATTCGTGGCTGCAAAGCACGAATTTATTATTATTTTATAATATGATATATTATACATAATATATCATATTACAAAATAATAATAATAATAATAATAATAATAATAACAATAATAATTTATAAAAAAATCCATATATATTTTAGACAATAAATTCGTGGCTGCAAAGCAACGAAGGAAAAGAAGCTCGACAAAAGCAAGATGAGAAAGCTCATCTCGCCAGGTCTCCGCACGGCAATTCTTCTATCTTATCTCGACAAGGCGTGTTCGCCGTCTCTCTTCTTGAGCTCCCTGAGCTCTGATAAAAGAATAAATGTGTGATTATTCGGTCGAAGAGTAACGCACTCGCGTTCGTTCATCTCCGGATGTTTCTTTTTTTCTTTTTTTTTTTTTCGTAATGGTTTCTCGGATGAATGTACGCGTACGCGCGTGTACGAGTGTATCGGGGAGAAAGAGAGGCTGTTCTTTCGAGTCTCCTGGATCTGTTATGTAGCCTCGTGATTCGTATGTACGTAATGGCGTTTCTTTGCTGCTCGAGAAACTCGGAGATTTTCTTTCACATTATTACTGTCCTCATTTATTTTATTTATTTTATTTTATTTTATTTATTTATTTTATTTATTTTATTTATTTTATTTATTTTATTTATTTATTTATTTATATCGTCACACATTTGATTGTAAATAATCGTAAGCTAGTAAACACAATTTACTGAAACTTATAAATATTATTATATTTTTTAAAATATCATATTACTTAATTTTTCCAATAACAGTTTTTTACAATTCGCGTGACCAATTAAACGTATTCCATTGAATGACTGAATAATGAAGTAATAATGGAAATACGAATAGCTGTAAGTAGGATGTTTTTTTTTTTTTTTTTTTTTTTTTTTTTTTTTTTTTTTTTTTTTTTTTTTTTTTTTTTTTTTTTTTTTTTTTAAAATTTTTTTTTTTTTTTTTTTTTTTTTTTTTTTTTTTTTTTTTTTTTTTTTTTTTTTTTTTTTTTTTTTTTTTTTTTTTTTTTTTTTTTTTTTTTTTACCTTGGTAGAACCCTCTTCGTTGCAGAGTCTTTCTACGTCTCTTCCTTTCTTCTCTCTCTCTCTTTCTCTCTTTCTCGAGATCTTTCTCTGTCACTTCCATAGATATAGTTGCACTCGTGGTGCATACAAACTTGAAAGAATTTCTCGCAGCATCTCAGGAGAAAAGAGCATGATATTTTACAGGCGAAGTATCTATATCCGAGAACTTTTTCCCTTGGCCCTACAAGTCTGAGAGCGCGTGTATTCTGTTCTGCGGTTTTTATCTGCTTGAACAAACAATGGACTTGCTATTTTCTCTCTCTCTCTCTCTCTCTTTTTTCTTCTTTTTCGTTCTTACGAACCCTCACCAGATCCACAAAGTTTAGCCGATGCTTCGTCATCGACTAAAAATAGAATTTCGTATTTCCCCCTTCCCCCGCCCCCCCTCTGAACTACCGCTCGATTACAATGCGAAAAAGGAGGACGAAATGGATAAGTGGACATGGAAATAAACGGAAAATAATGGAAAAATGTAAATTACCGGGAATGGGAAAATAAAAATGAAAAATAAATGGGAAAAATAGGAATTTAAAAACGGATATGAAATAATGGAAAACATGGAAACGAGAAAAGAATCGCGAAATGGGAATGAATAAATGGAAACGTAGATATGAAAGACATGGAATAACGGAAGAGTAGAGAAATTGATATTAAAAAAAAAAAAAAAAAAAAAAAAAAAAAAAAAAAAAAAAAAAAAAAAAAAAAGGAAAAAAAAAAAAAAAAAAAAAAAAAAAAAAAAAAAATAAATTGAAAAAAATGGAAATATGGAAACGAAGTAATGTAAAAATAGCTATTAAATAATGTTAAAGGGAAAGAGTTTATATGGAAGTAAAAAGAAAATGGAAAAAGAAAAACTACTACAAATTAAAAATATAAATTGCAAAAATAGAAAAAAAGAAAACAAAGAAGGACGGGCAGTTAAATAAAAATAAATAAAAGAATAATTCCTTAAAAAATAATGTTAAAATAGAACTGAAAATTGCAAAAATCTGAAAAAAAATAAAACAAAAAAGGACGGGCAGTTAAATAAAAATAAACAAAAGAATAATTCCTTAAAAAATAATGTTAAAATAGAACTGAAAATTGCAAAAATCCAAAAAAAATAAAACAAAAAAGGACGGGCAGTTAAATAAAAATAAACAAAAGAAAAATTCCTCAAAAAATAACGTTAAAATAGAACTGAAACAATGTAAAAACGGAATACTTCGTATGAATAAAAAAAACAAAATCAAAAGCGACAAAAAATTAGAAATATAAATGACAAAAACTGAATAACATAAATTTAAAAGAACGGACGAGCCCAAATAAAAAAGAAAGTTCCTTAAAAAAAAAAAAAAAACGAAATGGATTTTATCGTGCGCATCGCTTAAGAGTGCAGTGCGTGCACTCTCGCGAAGGCGTTTCAAAGATTAATGCAGAGTAGGCCAAACGATAATTAGCGTTTCACGAAGATCCAGTTAGTCCTTAACGAGGCAGATGGAAGTGTACGGAGAAAAATGGATTTATTTGACCCTCCCAATGGCCGGAGTGGCGCAAATTCTCATTCGCAATCGTTCAAGTCCATTTGGCTTATCGATACGATCATCGCGATGCCTCCGTCCCATTGGTATTTGTCATTAACGTTTCAGACTTAACGTTCGATCGATTTCGTATCTGTGTCACCCGCGATCAAAGGGTTAATTGTCACACTTGTTCCCGTCGGAATATCTGCTTGAGGAATCGTGTGACCATTCGAAAAATCACTGATTTTCGCGATTTTTTTTTTTACGTTGTAATTAACAAATCGGTCTAATTTTTTTTTTATAAACAAATATATTCGTGCCGTATACAAAATAATTTTTTCTACGTTCATTTATTTAGTATATAATAATTAAATAAATTGTTGAAACGACACGTTAAAAAAAAAGTTCCTGTACTATGTCCACGATTGCGTCCGCAATTTTGATGGGAAACAAAAATTTCAAAAAGATTATTAATCCGCAGGAAAGTCGTTATCGCGCTATAGAGGTTTTTTTTTTCAAATTCAATAAAACGACGGCGGTTTGAACAAAAAGTATCGAATTTGGCCCTTTTTTCGACAAATGACCAAGATGTTTTTCGTAAAAAAAAAATAGAAAAATTTCCAAAAAAAAAAAAAGCTTTCACAGCGCGATAGAAAATGACGTTAAAAATGTTCTCTCAAAATTGGAAATAGATATCTTCAAAATTCTTCCTTTGAGAGTGGACACCGTTTTGAAAAACAGCCTTCACTTTCTACAAGAAACGCTGTAGCGATCGTAATAGTTTGAATTTCGATTAAAAAATTTGAATTAATGTTTAGAACAGTGTATACTATACGATAATGCAAAAAAAAAAACATTTTTGGAAAATTTCACACTGAAAAGATCCTTGAAATATATATATATATATATAGCTAACCTAACCTCACATAGCAAAATTAACTTAACTCCACCCAACTGTGCCCATCACAAGCGAATAAATGTATCCGACTCATTCGATAGCAGGAGGCAAGCCGTCTCAACGCGTACGAAATATTGCCCGATGTAACTCGATGCATCGTACCGCAGTTCAGCCCACTATTATTATACAAGGCTATACAGGGTGCGCCTTTAAACGCGACGATAAAAAATATCTTCTTTACATTCAGAACAATGAAAAACCATCAAGATCAAACGATAATTCAATCAATTTCGAAAGCTCCATACATCGACGACAAAATATTGACTTTTTTTTTCAAGGTCACACTTTTCGCGTTGTCAAGGTCATCAATGATTTCTCAAACAAAACACGTTATTTTTTTTTTATTATTACAACGTTACAGTTGACACTCGGACGAATCCAACGAGCTATGACATAATGACCTTGAAATCGTATTGTTAGATTCGTCTGAACGTATTTTGACCAAGAATCGTTTCAAGGTCGTTACATGATGGGTCGTTGGATTCGTGTGAATTTCAGCTACAATTTGTTAATTTGAAAGAAAAAGACATGTTTCTATTCGAAAAAAATGTATATATATATATATATATATATATTTATTGATGACCTTGAAAACACGAAAACTATGACCTTGAAAAAACTATGACCTTGACAGAGGTGAAAAGACTTTTTCACCTCTGTATCGAGCTTTCGAAATCGATCGAATTCGTCGCATGTTTTTTGTTTTCTTTACTGTAAAAGTGACAGTGATATTTCGAGTGGTCGCGTTAAATGGTCCACCCTGTATTTAAGTACACGATACACGTACAATTTATATATTCGACGTTCCAGCCACTGCAGGAAAGTGCATCGTCGTCGATATAAGACGGTTGGTGTGTCATTCGGCGGAGTTGAGAGGACGCGCATACCGACGATGACTCGATCTCACTGACGTGTATATACCGTCCTGAAATATATATACAGTTTTGCTCAAAAGTATTAGGCATCTTGGTCATTTTTTCATCCGGACGAAAAATCAAATTTCTCGACGAAAGAAAAAAAAAAAATAATTCGCAAATCAATTCACGATTCATCTTTGCGATTTTTTGAGTGCCTCGTCATTTTTAAAACACCGTTGTTTTTTAACGATTTTTACAGTACTTTGTTAAACCGTATTCTCGATTATGAAAAATAGTCGTTTCATTATCCAGTGACAGAATTCATTATCTTTCGTAATTTTTTTTAATTCTTGGATTTTTTTTAGTTTTGCAGGCTAAAATTAAAAAAATTAACAAAAATGCAGAAAAAAATTTAGAAAAATAGAAAAAATTAAATTATTAAATTATTATTAAGTTATTTTGTAACACCACGATATCATTGATTTCTGGGACACCCTGTATAAATATCAGCAACGATTATTTCAACACCCATATATATATATATCTATACTTCTTTCGGCGAAAGTTATATAAATACTAAGAATCGGTGCTCATTTTTGGGTCATTTCGAGGGCAACTTTCTCCCTTGGCGTTCGCTCCATTCAGAAAAATGTAATTTCGGAAAATACACTTTTTTCTTTCTTTTTCATTAGAATTTTCAACACGACAGGGAGAAAAGAGGAAAGGAGGGAAGGACGGTTCGTAGATGTAGACGTCAGTCTTTACGGATTTGCGTTTACGGAATTTCTATTATATTTTGTTTTTTTTTTGTCGCTTATTTCCAAAAGTGTTGTACTCGTACATCGTACGATTATTATTTAGTTTATTGTTATGGTTATTTTATTATACAATTTTATTATTATTAAATAACCAAATAATATGTAAACAAAATATAAATTATGTTTTTCTTCTATTTTTTATTTTCTTTTTCGCAGTGTTTTGTATTGTTTTTTTTTTTGTTATTAATAGCTTATTTTTTAATTATTTTTTATTCTGAAGTTAATTCTTTTCATTTTGTTTTTTATTATTTTATGGTCCTTGTAAATATTTGTATGATTTACTGTTTCGACTAAGGCATAAATAAATAATTATTATATTTTCTCTCTCTCTCTCTCTCTCTCTCTCTCTCTCTCTCTCTCCGTATTCAGTATTCTCTATTAATAGGTGGACCATGCTCTCGCTCCATTACTCTTGATGAACAGAATTGTCGGGGCAACGCCACCACGCGATAACGCCCAGGGCACATGTGCACTTACGAGAACAAGCTAGCGAGCCAAAGAAACAAAATTCGCTAAATATATTGTACAAATAAAAAAAAAAAATTCTAATCACTTTTAGCAAGCATAAAAAGGCCGAAAATTCCTTAGTATTTCAGCCTACAGCCCAGACGAACTATTGTCCCTCTTTCATATCAATAGTTCGATTAGCCTTTTGTCGTTCGTCAATTACAAATGTTTTTAAAAAATTTTCTAATCACGACAATCCATCCAATCCCATGTTTAATATTCCAATTGATTTTTCACCCTTTACGTGTGAAACAAAAATCGAGATAATTAACCAAATTATTGATCTAAAGCTAAAGAAACAATATTTCAATATTTCCAAATCCGGTAAAAAAAAATTCAAACAATTAACATTTCAATTTCATTTCAATATTCCAAAAAATCGAAAATCTTGATATCTGAATATTAAGTCAAACATTTAATTAGCCGATAAAAGTAGATGTAATTAGTTATTAATATAATTAAATACTGTTATAAATAAATATACATATTTATATTTATAATAGTACTAAATTATTTGATTATTCAATTATTTAATTCAATTATTCAGTTATACAATTAATAATAATTAACCACATATATATTTTTCCAAAAATTCAATTGTCAAAATTCTTCAATTTTTCAATTTGTCCACAAACCCAAACAAACCCAAACCCGACAACGAATTCTCGATTGCGCGATATTCGTTTCTGTGCGTGTGAAGCCGTTTGAAAAAAAAAACAATGAAAATAAAAATTAAAAAAAATAAAAAAAACATCGGTAAAAACGTCATTCGCCGTTTTTACCGATGAGGCAGAACGACACCTCGTCCCGAACGGACCATAGTACCAAAGTGGGAAAAACGCACTCAGCGATAACGCATCCAAGATTAGGAAATGACGCTCGGGGATTTTGGGTGTACTCGCTGGAGATATTTCATTCCACCCTTCGCACCCCCCCCCCCCCAATCTCAACTCCCGCCCTCTGAATTCGCGTATAAATACACGCGACCGTCGAGTCAGCGAATGACGGAAAAGTATTTTAATTACATTCAACTCGAGGGTATATTTCTTCCTGCTGACGCAGGCGCACTTCGTTCGTCGAATTATTTCGCTTAGGTGCGAATTTTTCTTTTTTTTTCTGTCTCTTACCTGCAAAAATCGAAATTTTTTCCAGCTTCTCCAGTTTTCGTCGTTCCAGTTCCATTAAAAAAAGACGTTTTCTTGGTCCAAATGGAAAGAGGGAAAAAAGGGCTTGATGGTGCAAATTGTGGTCGGGAGGGAGGGGGAGCTAAGGGTGGGAAACAATTATTTTCGTTGCTATCGGAAAAAAGTGGCAAGACCCACTCGTTCGCGAAATCATTCGCTCGAGAAATTCGCGAAACGAAAAAAAAAAACAGAGCCTGAGAAAAATCGTTCCATTTTTCCGCGTCGTTTTTCTCGAACGTCTCGAAGTCCTCGTTTTTTCGTGGTCCCCTTTGCGCCACGATCAATTCTACACGATATTGGGACAATATTGAACATTTTTTACTGCTAGGTATCGATTCTCTGCCCTGTCGATGTCTATCGGGTTGGCTGGTAAAAACTGGACTCTCAAAAATAAATACATATTATTTATCGTTTTTAATTTTTCGTTTTTCTACGAGAATTTTGAATTCGGAAATGATCTGTGTTTGCAGAGTTCGAAATCAAAATATAGTTGTTTTTTTTTTTTTTTTTTTTCAAAAAACCCGATATTTCCAGGAGAATTTTCAAATTTTACGAAAAACATTCTCGAAACATTTCTGAAAAATTCTTCGAAATCTTTTAGAAAATTGGAACAAATTTTCTGCAACGTTTCGATAAAATTTCTAAAAAAAATTCTTTCAAATTTTCTAGAAAACTTGAAAATGTTAAAAAAAAATGCATACAAAATTGTTGGAAATTCCCTAAATATATCTAGAGAAATTTTTCCGAAAATATGCATTATTATTTATTTTTAAGAAAAATTAAAATTAAAAAAAAAATAATAATTGTCGATCGCAGAATACTTGGTGGATATTTTACGGTCACCCTATATATAGATTTGAAGGTGCACGTTTCGAGACGTTACGAGACGTCTCGTAACATCGAACGTGCACGTAGAACACGAAAAAACCCTCATTATTCAAAATAGACGGAGGAAGGAGCATTAACCAAAGGTATTATTGCGGGCTCGCGTTCGTTGCCGAGTATAAAGAGGCTTGGCCCCTGGTTTCTTACCGGCAGCGATCGTACCGAGTTCCACGAGCGCCGGAAACGGCGCGTCATCATATTTTCCATGGCAACTAATTCTCGTCTATCCTCTCATGGACGTCTGCGATTACCGATGCGTGTGGGCACCTTGATGCGCCTCAACCCCCTACCCCCGGATCCATTATCGTACCTCGAGAAACACGACCCGAGGAAGCGAAGAGAAACCTGAAGAATTCCTGCACATTTCCCTTATTGACCCGTCTTGATCGCACTGTGACGATTCTGTCGGGAGCCAGGCTCGTATTGACGTTTCTGAATGGAAAAAGGGCGCCGTTGACGCCCTTCCTGAAAACCCCAAGAGATTGGGACGACGTCTAAAAAATTAGGATTTTTTGGAAATTTTTTTTTTTTTATGAAAAGAATACTAGCGGGATACTTGATTGAATTTTTTTCGTTATTTTTCAATTACAAAAAACAAATGTAATTTTTTTTTAATGAAAAGTTTAAATGTTTTATAAATAACTAATATAGTGATTTCTACGAACAATGTTTTTGAATTTTTTTTTATTGCCACAATTTTCGGATTAGTATTTTTCATCCCTCAACATATTGAAAACTTGACTGTAATGGCTTTGCAATGATCGTAACATCCGATGACGCGGTCACCCATCCAGATATTGGGCGAGAGGAAAAGCGAGAGTTCGAATACTTCATTTGTAATATTTCATAGAAGTATTTATTCCTCGAGAGAAAGCGGATTCCGCGCTATAGGACAATGAGGTGGTGGAGTCGCTGCTGGTGGCACTAGAACAGGATAATCCTCAGGGATTTCATGGTTCGTTTCATTCAAGCTGGCGTCCATCGAATGTCGTGTACAGAGTAAGCAAGGACTCTGGGAGTGCACGTTTAAAATCGTAGAAACTTCCAGAAACTAGCGTAAGAGAAAAATATTGCGATAAATGTAGGCTGTCGTCACATTTGTCCGTTTTGAGGACGTTTCTGAAAGGTTCTCTTTTCCTATCGCCGAAAAGTGATTTTGAAGACCTTGGGCTCGTCTAATATACCCTAGAGTTAAAAAATCCTAGCTATTAGTAGATTGGATAGTGTCTGGTAAGAGCGTGTACGGTTGAACTCAAACAAGTCACTAGGATCGTTGTAACGACGTGTGTCCATGTCCTTCAAATGACCTTTCTCAATGTCTTTGAAATAACCTTTCTCTATTTCCTTGAAATGACCTTTCTCCATTTCTTTGAAATGATGTTTTTCCATGTCCTTGATATGACCTTTCTCGATGTCCTTGAAATGACGTTTTTCCTTGGTGCAACGGAATTATCAGTTCGAGAAACTTTACGCGAGTTGCGCACAAGATGTTTCCCTTGCGAGGTCCGTGAGTAATTTTGGGCAGATTTTTTTTTCCAGGCCACGGATCTCTAGTGTAAAATCTCGCGAGATTGGAGCGAGCGAGAGAGAGAGAGAGAGAATAAAACCGGAAATATCCCGCTGCAGGGAGAGTCAGAGAAACGAGGGTGAAATCTTTATTGCCCTGGATGAATTCACAAAAGCTCGGGCGCAGACCTTCTATCGAGAACCAAACGTTCCTCTTTTTTTTCACTATTTTGTTTCCTCAGTGTGTTTCTCAGCGGCTCGGCAGTTCTTACTTTTTCCATTTTTTCCAGTTTTCGCTCGTCCGCGTTGCACGAAAAATAAAAAAAAGAAACAACTCGGCAATCGTTTCGTACTCGACCTATTAAGGGGTAGCTTTTTTGCCTCGTTCCGTCGAGGGACTTAACGTCGAGTCCGCGTGGTTATATTTCATGAAGGAGCTAGCACGCGCGCTTTTTTCATTCTTCTTTTCTTTTTATGATATCAAAATAATCGGGATCACGATTGGTGGATGGCTCGGTGGTCCGAGAAGAGGAGAAAATAACGCAGGAGGTGGATATGATACAAATTAATAGTGATTTCTTTCTGGGCAGAGAAGAGAACGTCGGGAGGAGATAAACGCCGAGAGCTTAAGGGATGTAAGATATATCCCAAGCGATAGAATACTGTGATTTACGAAATATCAAGATTTTGGCAAAAAATCACTTTTGGGAGTTGTTCGATTCAGATCAGAGTCGAAAATCTATTATAAAAAAAACAGGTCAGAAAAAGACTTGTGATAAGGGGGCACATATCAAAGTTAAGGAAAATGTTCCACATCAATTTTTTTCGCATCTTTCAAAGGTAACAATTCTAAAAAGTACTTTTAAAAATACTTAAACCGATGGGAACGAATATTTTTTCAGAAAATATAGGATTATTGGTCACTGATTTTTTCCAAGGGGTCCCCTTAATACAGGAAACGACCGAATCACTTATTTAAACCGAAGCATCACAGATTCTACCGTCTACCGTAGGTGTACAAGATTTCAATGTCCTACTTCAAATAATATTCAAGTCCCACCGTACACGCTCTTACCGGATACTATCCTACCCCACAACTAGCAGATTTTTCCAGGCACAAAACAATCGTCGCTGTAGTTCCAATGCCAGTGTATCTTAATTCTTTTTTTCTTCTCGTTTTTTCGCTACTCTTCACACGTACATTTGAAAGCAGTGAATGGTTAAAAGTCCAGGAAACAACAGCATCATCCTTATGGGTAAAAAAAAGGGTACCCTGATAGCTGGCAACACATGCGCGCCAGTGCAGCAACATCGCCCCCAAAGCCTGGTTGCCGCTGTTATTTCTCGTTGTTTTTTTTTGTTTGT
Source organism: Ophioninae sp. A BG-2022a (assembly GCA_030523105.1). Taxonomy (NCBI): domain Eukaryota; kingdom Metazoa; phylum Arthropoda; class Insecta; order Hymenoptera; family Ichneumonidae; species Ophioninae sp. A BG-2022a. The sequence goes on from JAPYZI010004424.1 coordinate 27,877, forward strand.
TCGTTTTTGATTTATTTTATTCCTTCGTCTGTGAGCGGTGAGGCGAAGCGAGAAAAGAGGGACACGCATGCGGTGTCTTGTCGTCTCCCGGGCTATACATTCGAGTACAAAAATGTGTGCGTAAGCCCGAGAGGGAAATCTGGGCCTGCACTTGGCACGTCCGTGGATCTTGCCCCGGAGGAAGAACCACCAATTCTTGGAAGTATAAATCTCGTTGATGCGATACGTGCTTTTTTGTTTTTTGTTTTTTGTGGGGAGAGGGTATCTTCGAGTCTTCATACATGAACGATGTTGGATATCGGAATAGCTGGCTATTTTGAGAACGGTGGGCAAATATTTGTTTCAATGGATCTTGTGACGTTTGTTACGTGTTTCCATCGATCGTACGACGTATGAGATATTCGATTAAAAAATTCCTCGTTCTTTCTTCGTCCATTTGGAGCTTTAAAATTTCAGTCGAAGCAAAAACATCCCGGAATAATAAAAATAAAAAACGAAATTTTATTTTTTTCACCACAGTTCCTTCATTTTTATTCCATCTACTTATTTCCACGTTAATTACGACTGACCCAATAAAATCCACGATATTTCCATTCTCCCTAACCCAAACAATCCCAAAATTTGTTAATCGAAAAGTTCTCAATCATTCTCATCGTTCAGAGATCAAAACTGGCTGGAAAAATTATCCCCTCCGAAATCACGGGACCACGAATTATTATTTTTTGTTTCCATCACGTAACCACGATCTTTGTGCAATCTTTTCCAAACGTGTGTTTCCCCCGGAGGCTGACGAAGGATCGGAGCGATTACATCCTACGCTTATTTGCGGCAGCTTTGAAAAATCATTCAAACTCTCCCTTCTCCATCCCCCTCTGGCCTTCCCATCCAATTCTCTCTCCCTCTTCGTTCCCTCCGGAAATTTCCCTCCCTTTCTGTTACATTCTCAGCGAAAGGAACGAAAGAGTGGTTTCCATGATAGGTGGAAGACAAATATTGTTCGCGTGTCTTAAGGGGTTGGTATCATTTTAAGCGCAAAAAAAATTTAAAAAAAACGCACGTTGAGGGCATTACTTCCTCCGGTTGTCCGCAAGACTCGGAGGTTCCTCGTGACCGGAAACGGCTAGGACGGATCACCGGAGCGCAGGCGGATGTTCAACGGACGAAAAGGAAGAGAAGTGACCTCACCAAGTGGAGTGTAGGGTGAATGGACAAAAAAGAAATCAGGGGACTAAAAATGAGTTTAAAAAAAAAGGGATCGTGGCTTTAGCAAAGCGAGTTATTGCGAAGAGTGTTGTTGATGTTCCCGGTGGCGCACCAACCGAAAAAAAAAATGAAAATTCCGCATTCTCGGTCCTTTTTCTCAGCTTCTAGTTTACCAAGAGAGAAATAGAGAGGGAGCTCGAAATTTAACCTCCCTCGCGGAAACTTCTCTTCAGTTTTGTCGCGACGGTACACGCCGGTGCAATAAGTGGGGGGATGGGGAGAGTCGGGTTTGGAAGTCCGGAAACGACGAGTGAAAACAAAGAGAATACGTAAAGTTTGGCGAGGACGAGAAGGAAGATGGAGTAAAAGGGATGGGTCGAACGCCAAGAAAAAAAAAAAAAAAAAAGAAGGAGACAGTTTTAATTCCATTAAAGAAAAGGAAATGGAAGAAACGAGAAAAAGGGCGAAGCGTAAAGCGCGAGACGATTGAGTAACGTCGGATAGCAAACAAGAACTCGATGAGTGCGACGAAACTTTTCTCTCTCGTTAAATCCGTACGTACGAAATTCACGTTTCGCGTATTTGCAGATATGGAAGGAAAAGTGATTTCAAGGACCGTCCTCGAAACAGCCAATCGTCGAGGGACAAAATATAGCGAGGGAAAACGGAAATACAACGTGAAAAAAAAAAGTTGAGGGGACAGTTAACCAGTCCACGAATATTCAGGGAGGAGAATAATTACGAATTGATGAAAGAATAAACCAAAGTAGTTGATTACTTCGTTTTCGTCAAATCGATTGACAGTTTTTGACAGTTTTTGACAGTTTCGACAATTCGAGGAGGAACACTGCGCCGAGGAGAATCCGGAGAACGAATCTAAAGATGTTTCAGCTTATCCGAAATCACGATTCGTTTGAAGAAAATTTTAACGAACGTCCTCAAAATCACCCTGGGTCCCGATAATCAACGTTGCGTTTGTAAAACGTCTCGAAAGTGTATTTTCCTCGTGTAATACCAGAATCCGGTTTCCCATCTCGCAATTATTTAATTATCCTCGGAGCGCGTTCTCTTCAGGTTCTCGCGGAGCTACGATTTAGCCGATCCTCGAGAGAGACGTTCCACAGACGGTGAAACAATTTGTCGAGTGAAACACGAGTGAATTCAGGGCGTAGAATCGATCGCCCGAGTGCTGGATGATCTCAGCTCGAGGGATCCGCGAATACGACAATAGAGGGGGGGGAGGGTCCTTTAACTCAAAGCTCGAAACATTTTCGTTTCTGCCTTGTATATATTTGGATCGAAGACGGTGAAGTTTACGTTCGTAGGTGTTGGCGAGAGGGGTCGTTATCGAGCGTGACGAAGAAGCTTCACGATCCGTTAAAGCGAGGAGGCACTCGTATCGTCGCATCCGGAGTTGGTCGCGAGGCAAGCGAGCGTGTGGTGGATAAGGGAGGGGAGAGGGAGGGGGAGGAGAGGGCAAACCGAGTATCAGACACACGGGGTCTCCGTTGAGAGACGCCGTTTCCTCGTGTCCCGGATATCAGGCTATTAGGGATGACGGAGATTCGTAACGTATACGCGAGATATATCCGAGTTTTCGCAAGTTCCGTGAAATTCCAATGCGACGTTCCGAGCCAACGCGAAACGTTGGATCAATTACGATCCAACGTTGTTCTTTGTTACGAGATGGTGGCTCTTATCGGGGAATATTTCATTGAGCGAAATAGCTCGATGACGAACGGATTCGCTATCACCCAGAGTTGCTTGTTGCTATTGATTTTTTTGTTCTTTTTTTCATGCTTTATTACTGCGTCGATTGCGGTTAAAAGTACGGTCGATTTTAGGCAGATTGAAAGACTTCTACCGTTCGGACCAAACTGATCGAACGCCGCAGGCAGAACCGCGACAAAGAGGATCTCGGAGGAAGCAGGGATTTAGAAGTGTGGGCTAATTCCCACACTCGAGGGACAGTGGGCTCCAGCCCACACTTCCCATTCCTAACCGCCGGATTCGACCAAACTTCTTTCTTAATCCGTTCGTCGCGTTCTCAACGGACGCACCGGAGACTACACGGCTGTAGGACTCAAAGGTTGTTTTTTTTTTTTTTTGTTCGTTTTGGTTTAGGATTACTCGGCATTTTGGAGATTATTGACTTTGCCTATGAATTTCTAACGCTCCGAATAGTTTTTCGTCGCGCACTTTTTACCGAAACTTTCGAACTGTTTTGATGTTGTTTTTTTTTTTTCTTTCTTTGCTCATCAGGCAAAGAATTGCCTGATGGATTGCTGTCTCTGTCCAATCGATTCAACGAGAACGTACCGATTCTTCGTCGTTAAAGCGATCGAACCAATTTGTCGTTGTGGCGAGTTAGAAATAACGATGTGCTATTATGTATTATGTATTTTTCTATACGCGCGTAGACACATCGATGTCGAATAGCAAATACAGGGTTGGCTGGTTCGTATATGGCAAGCGAATTAAATTCGAGCTTGAGTCAATTATGAGACCTAATTAGTGAAACGGAGAGCATAGACGTTGCAAGTTCATTAAAGGCGCGCCTGTGCTCAGAGGAAACTATTCACGAGCGTAGTACGCACCTCCCCCGTATCTCTCTTTCTCTCTCTCTCTCTCTCTCTCTCTCTTTCTCTCTCTCTCTTGCCAATCACTTTCCGGAGCGGACGTTGAACCAGCCAGCGGAAAGGAAAAAAGGGCATTAAGTTGGAGACAGGGAAAAAGCAAAAGCTTCGTTAAAAAAAAAAAATATGCTCTTCTGGTAAAAGCGAAAGAGGGAAAAGAGAAAAAATGGCACGGGGGTGTAAAAAATGATACAAGCTGATTACAGTAAAAATATATATTTTTGATCCCCTTCTCGTTACAGAGAATCCTTTAGATACAAATTGGTTCGAGTTTCAGGATGAACGAATATTTCATAAATTTGCAATGTACATTTCGAGATAAACTGCTAAATGTTTTTTTTTCTTTTTTTTTCGTTTACTCGCCAAACGTCATTTGTCTACGCAGTTGTCTCTTTTTGAAAAAAATATTTTTAGGAAAAGTGGCCGGGGGAGTCGAACATTTTTTTTTCTGTTTTAGTAGTATTAAAAAGGTCTATTTAATCGAAAATTTTCAGCTGATTACGAATATAAATGAATTTTCGTCGAAAGCACTGCACACAGCAAAAAATATCGTGATTTTAGAAGTTTTTTACTATTTTTTCGGGGAAATGTTGGGCTGTCGGGGAAATAAATGGTATATTCGTGTTCAGGGGACAAAGTTACATCGAAATGGACTAATAAAAAAAATATTAAAAATCCAAAATATTTTTCGATTTTTGGGCAAAATACATTTTTTCACTAAATCATCGATAACTTTTTTCCCTTTGGGATTTGGTACTTCACTTTGTGCTCAATCTCTTCGTTATGATTTTCTCTTCAAAATGCTTTTTTAATCATTCAAGTCCGATGATTTTTCGATTTTTGGCAGAATTTCAAAGTTGGACCATCGATTTTTGCAAATTTTTCC
>JAPYZI010004425.1:0-13684 GCA_030523105.1 Ophioninae sp. A BG-2022a
ATGGCGTTGGATTCGTATCGATATCTCTAATAGTTTTTCCGGAAAGTCCACTTGAAAAATCGGAAAAAAAGAGGCAAAGGGGTATGTATGGAAAAATTTATGGAAACAAAAATCGATGGACCAACTTTAAAATTCTGCCAAAAATTGAAAAATCATCGGATATTAATTATAAAAAAAGCAATTTAAAGGTAAAATCATAACAACGAGATTGAGCACAAAGTGGAGTGCCAAATCGTAAAGGGAAAAAAGTTATCGATGATTGAGTGAAAAATCTTATTTTGCCCAAAAATCGAAAAAATTTTTGGATTTTTAATATTTTTTTTAATGGTCTATTTTGATGTGACTTTGTCCCCTGAACACGAATATACCATTTATTTCCCCGAAAACCCAAAATTTCGAGGAAAAAATGTCGAAAAACTATTCTAGAATGGGTTTTCCCATTTTCTCACTCTAATTTTGCACTTTCGGCAAAAAATCGGGCATTTTCGTAATCAGCAGGAAATTTCCGATTAAATAGATCCTTTTAAGAGTTTAAAAACGGAAAAAAAAATTTTTCGACTTCCTCCGGCCCCTTTTCCGAAATCTCAAAAATCACGAGATTTCAAAAGGTCGTACAGCAAACTTTTTATGTGCTATGGGGATTCAATTGGTGAGTTTGGAAAAGCTTTTTGCCTGACTTAAATAATGGCGTTGGATTCGTATCGATATTTCGTATAGTTTCCCCGGAAAGTCCACTTGAAAAATCGGAAAAAAAGAGGCAAAGGGGTATGTATGGAAAAATTAAAAAAATCGATGGTCCAACTTTGAAATTCTGTCAAAAATCGAAAAACCATCGGATTTGAATGATTCAAAAAGCATTTTGAAGAGAAAGTCATAACGAATAGATTGAGCGCAAAGTGGAGTGGCAAATCCCATAGAAAAATAAGTTATCCATGATTTACTGAAAAAAACTTTTATCCCCTGCAAATCCAAAAAAATGTTGGATTTTTAATATTTTATTTTGCTGAAACGCTGCTAAAATCTGCTGAAATTTCTCTGAAACTAATAACAATAATACAATAATAGCATATGTCACATATGTCTCTCGCATGTCACGTGGTACGCGGTACCTCAATCGGGACATAAACCGATTGGATTGGTTTGGACAAGTAAACCCCTTGGATAAAAGAAGTATAGATTCGAAGGGCGTCACGACCTTGGCGAACCCGGAACAATAAAGAACGACTGGATGGGCAGATGATGATCGTCGTTCCACCGAGTTTACTTGGAGGTGATCAGGAGCCCCGGATTCCGATAGCACCAGCTCACGCAGTCGTTGCATTTATACGAGGATCGGGTGCTCGAAGAATACGGTCGTAGCCAAAGGGAAAAGAGAGAAAGATAGAGAGAGATAGATGGGAAGAGTAGCGAGTTCCTTCGCACCCTCGTTGAGCCGAGAATCGACCATAAATACCATTACCAACCGGACCAGGCGACTTACAACGTACTTTGCTAGACTTATGACGCGACCGAGCCTGAATTAGGTACTCGTTACCGGTATTACGTTTCAACCATCTTGTTCCACGATTATCCAAGCTGTGTACGTATGCGCAGCAAAGTAGAATCTTCCATCTCATACCGGCCTGGCAGTCCGATCATTTTGCTCGAATGTACACGTCTCCCGAGATGGTGCTCGTACACAGGTCCATCCTGAGTTAGGGGGAGCCTTCTCAGCCCACAGGTTCAAGGGTCCCTTGTACCGCGGCGTAACTTGACAATCCCGATAAGTGCGATTTGTCCTCTCGGTACAAATGAAGATTCGAGTTATGGGAACTCTGCGTCTGAGAGAAGAACGAGAAGGTGCTATTTATTCAGCTGCGTCTCCTTTCGCACGGAGAACTCGAGAGTGCCTGTCTATTTCGTGGTTGAAGACTTGATTGCAACATCGGGAAGCTTCGACCACAACCAACAGCTCTGACCTACTCAGACTTACTCGGGCTCAGACTTCGCCAAGTACCGCCAACGTTCAATTATGGAGCTAGCTTATACTCTAAAAGAGGTTACCACCGATCTGATAGCGGTTGCTATTCATTCGTTCGGTTATCCTGAAAATCGTCATGATTGTATAGAAATAGCTGATAACGAACGCTATCAGAAACCATTCGTTTATATGTTTTACGGTTATCCGAAAAACAAAAGTCGTTGTGACGTTTCTTCAAACGGTCGCGAGAAAGTGACTGTTTTAGGCTCCAAGCGCCATTATTGGGTTGGTTGGAAAGTAATGATGGTTTTTGTTTCAATGAAATTCAACGTCGACTTAAAAAATATCGTTCTGGACTTTTTTCAATGATTTTCCGTCAAACGATCGAGACAAAGTGACTGCTTTAGGCTCCAGGACCCGTTATTGTATTGGTTGGATATTAATGACGGCTTTTTCAATGATGAAGAAGCAGATATCTTGCGGATATGACAATGCATAAGTTTTTGACTTATGCAGAACGGAATTTGTAAGCCGACGTCGACAAACTTCTATCAGGGAAGCTTCATTGTACACTGCTGCTAAAAACTGCTGAAATTACTGATACTAATAACATGAATAATAGAATACTAAGATTGATAGCAATAACAGAACTTCAGTGAAGCACATACCAATATCGTGTAATTTGAATTGAATAATTACTGAACCTAAAAATAACCATTTTTGTGTATTAATTTATAATAAAACCCTGTATTTCTAGGTTTACACATGTACAACATCCGGCTAGTAAATCCAGGATTCCCCCATGTCCAACAGTTCGTCGCGGTAACACCTTAATTACATTCAGAAGAAGAAATCGAAAATATAATCTAAAAAGAATTACAGCAGTAAAAACCGACGATTCCCACGGACCCAATAGTATCTGGTAACCGTTGAAGATCCAGGGTGTTCGTTTCTTTCACGAAGGCTGTAGAGCGTCGCTGAACGATCTTCTTTTCGCGATCTCGGCAACTACCGCGATCGGACCAGAAGCCTCACACCTCCGTGCGCTCTGGCTCCCTCTCTCTGTTTTACCCAGTTGTAGAAAAAAGACAAGAAAAAAACATTTAGCAGTCTACGGGTTTGTCGAGAGCACGTGCTCTCGCGAAACAGCACCGGGAGCAATCAGGAGTCAGCGGGGAAGAGGAAACGTCCGCCAGGGCTCGACCGAGTTCGTTCGCAGGAACGGAGAACTACTGATCCAGGAGATGGTCAGCGTTCTGCCTGGGGAGAAGTCTCTCGCCCGATCTAATTGGCGAGCGAGCAACCGCGCACCTGGCAAAACGTATAGCCTCCACTGTAATTGACTATCACGCTGATCTCACGAGGAGCAACGTGCGACTAGCCAATGTACGTCTGTGTGCATGTGTTCTTTGTTTGTTCGTTCGTCTCCTCGTTGAAATGAAAAGTGGCAAAGTAGAGAGTCTTATCCCTACAAGGGCTACTTCGTTCACTGGACAATCCTGAAACACAACTTTAATTAGGATCGAACGGTAGCTGTAGGATCGATCATTCGAACGTTGTTCGTTGCGTCATCGATCTGGGGATCGAACCGGTTGATTTCCGTTTAAGATCGAACCTGTTCCGATTGAACCTGTGAAAGTTACAAGCCTTATAATGACGAGGCCAGCTTTTAGGACTACTTCCTTCATCGGACTTCCTTTGAATCGGTTCTGTGGATAAACTGTTCATCCGAAAAGGTTCGAAAAATTACCGAACCCGCTTTCAACATTTTGAATAACAACACATTTATTTGTAGGAAATGGGATTGTATTTTTAAATATTTATACAGAGATGAAAACAAAACGAAACACTTTTTTATTAAAAATATCCTAACTCTTCCAAAAAAAAGGTATTTATTCCGATATGAGAAAGGGGTTGATTTTGGAGTAGAGGAATATTCCAAACTCCGGGTTGATGGCGAAAACAAGTACCATTGAAAACTATTTAATCAGGATCGAACGGTCGCTGTAGAATAGCTGATGGGTCGTTGTTGCGATCCATCGTTGCGTCATGGATCGGGGATATGGAACCCGTGGTTTTTTTTTATTTTGTTATGGAACCCGTTGAAATTGAACCTGCCAGCGTAACGACCCCTGTACAGAGGAGTCTCCTGGCAGAGCTTCGAGCTCGTCTCGTTGTTGGGTTTCGTCCAGGTTTGTCTGGAAACAACGACAGTCTGGCGATTCTTCGCGAGATGGCTGCGGAAATAGCTGCCAAGTAATTTCACACGTTAGATGCGAAATGGTGGGTTCTAGGTTCGCTCGTTACCGTAAACGAAGTTCCTTGGCTTGAACGAATAGCCGTCTTCGGGGAAGTTCCGAAGTGGCCGATGGACATCCTTTTCTATCCCATTAATAGGGACCTGAAAATAAATGTCAGGGGCATCAGACTGCATTTCAAGGTCAAACGTGTCGAAAAGCTTATTGGCTGTAGACTTCGGATGACCGGTGGTCCCCCATGATCAACCGCTCGTGGATCACCTCGGAACAGGTTGCCTTCCGGATGACGCTGGTGTCCGAAAGGTACTTGAATCATCCTCGGAACGGCTCCTTAGTTCGAGGAACGGGCGAATGTCTCTCGGTCGAGTGCGAAACGCAGCATGAGTCGACGTTTACAGGCCTAGAAGAGCGATGGCTCCGAGGGGGACTCGATGTGGAGGCTCTTAAAGGATAGACGACCTGCGGGTAAGCGCCGTCGCATAGTACGACCGACGACAACAACAACTGCTACCAATACTAAAGTACCGAGTGGCGCGACTTGGCTTATTGCCAATGCATTTCAAGTAGTCTACCATAGAATCCGGTGACTCCGTCGCCTTTCATTGTGCACCTGTGTCCAAAGCCTTCATCCTTCTTCATGGGATTTTGCCGTTTGACCGTCTTCGCACCACCAATCTCTCTTTCCCTCCACTCTTCTTTCTCCATCTCCCTCTTCTTCAAGACATAAACACTTTTACGCGTATATTAAACGCGCTCGCGGAGCTTGGTCCACGTTTAAACTACTACTATCGCGTGATATATACCAATGCGAGTCCACCGGGATCCTTGACAGTCGTATACAACTCACGTTGCCACGAGAGTGGTCCATCCAGCCGATGGTACCAGCTTGGGGCCTAGGGTAATTCCAGGAGGCACTTTTCCTCGCACTATCCATTCACCAACCTCTCCTGTCGTAATTATTTCTTCGTCTGCTGTGGGATAAACGAGATTTTCACGCTTTTTCATCTATGGTCCAGAGAGAACTATCTTCTTTTTTACCCCCGGTCAGCCTATAGAAAGCAATACGTTGCATCACTCGTACCCGGACCACTATTATTCAACGTGGAACTCTTCGAGCCTTCGCTCCTCTTGCTTCGCTGTCTAATCTTCTTATGATCTGGTAGAAGAAATGGCCAGCCAATCCCTTTTTGCAACCCTAAGAACCACTGGGATGAGAAAAGGGATTTCGATGATCCATTGCGCAACTTGAACCCTGGAAGCCAATGGACCAATAACATAGGCAACGTGGTGTCCTATTTGGACTGATACGTCTTTTGATATTACTCGTTGCAGCCTGGAATCGAAGGCTCTTTTAGACAATACTAAAATCGTATTTAGCTGATATCAAGGTCATAAAGATCACCTGGATCATCCAATCTTAAAAATCTAGCGAAGTATAACGATTTTCGTGAATTTGGAGGCAAAGGAGTATCTAGGCATTCTTACAGATTCTTGGATTGTTGGGCCATAGGAATCCTGTGTGACAGACTAGGGTCTAGAATCGTTGCAGTCTAGAAGCTTCAGCATTTATAGGTAACTGTACCTAGCTAGTACAAGGATTATAACGATCACTTGGATGGTCTCCAATCTTAGAAATCTGGCTACACCTGACTAGAATCTAGAGTCACTAAACTACATTCTCACAGATTCTTGGATTGTGAGGTACTGGAATCTGGTATGCCAGAGTAGCATCATAAACAATGAAATGTCGTGGTGCTATCGTACTAATCTGGTAAACCCAGCCTCATTCAGATTGAATCTGGTGGCATAGATTCCTATCGAAAACATCACGAAAGAACTCTAAATGGATCAGGGAGAGATACAGTGAGCTCGAAAGTGGTAGAGCCTTATAAAGTAAAAAAAAAGACAAGTTTTATGAACTCCGGTAAAACCAGCATCGTAAGAAGACCTGGATAGGACCGGACGAAACACAACGCCGGATTACCAATTCCACAGCTTCACGCACCAATCCGCTCGTACTTTCCGGCCCGCCTACGTCATTAAGTATGATGGGGAAGATGGAAATTCGGTGGCATTGTGACGAGCCAGTTTCTTAATTGGTCTATATTTTACAAGGATTGGGAGGGAGGACTGGGACCTGCTGGATCACCCGCGGTGAACGAATCTAGAACTCGTCGTTTCGATCCTCTCAGTAAGATAATACTGGCTAGCTTTGTCCATTCTGAGCATTCGAGTCACAGATTAATTGGATTCAATCCTGTTATCCCCTGCACTATCACATGGCACTTCAGCCATTAGATGGATACCGCAGTTCATCGTTCATGTTGCTGATGTTTGATTATACAGGCTGGACCATTGGGTCAACATACCCCATATTTTGGGAATCAATTGTATGTCATTAAATGATTACTAAATTAAATTAATTAATAGTATTAATTTTATTAAATTAATTCGTCGAATCAGTTGATTGAATCATTCAATGAATTAAATGAAATAAATTGAGTGATCAGTAAATTATCTAATACTTGGTAATTATTAATACTAAATCGCTAATTGACGTCCTAAAAAATGTCTTCTAGAGGTGCATAGACGCCAAACGAACAAAGAAATATGAACTTAAACGAACCCAAACGATTCTAAAGAAAAGGCAAAAAAAATCAGTAAGACGTTTGAACAAAAGGTAAGTGGACCCGCGCAAACCCAAACGAAAGTAAAAAAAAATGGATATAGCGTCTGAAATAAAAACGCAACCGTACAGAAGGCAAGCAAACCCAAACGAGCACAAACGGAAATCGAAAAAAATCGCTACAAGGTTGCGAACAAAACAAAAAGCTTCAAAGGCGAGCAAACCCAAACGAATGTAAGAAAAATCGATATAGCACGAAAAAGAAAAAAAAGTGCAAACGGGTAAATTTCCAAGGGAGCCCAAAACGAACCCAATGCAAAATCGATAAAAATCAGTACAGCGTTCGAACGAGACGGAAATGAGGAGTTTCTTCGGTGAACGGTATCATCGAACGATCCATCAATCCGTATTGGATCGCGAAGACGTGAAAAAGGTGTAAGCTCGAGTTTGCACCTCTCGGCATCCTCGCTGACGTTGCTCCTGATGCGGTACAAGATGAGCCTGGTGTTTTGCCGTCTGCAAAAGAGTGCCGATTTTACCACGTACCTGTGCACTCGTACAACGATATTCATATATACGAGTACGTATCACGCTCTCGCTTGGGTAAGCCGTCTTCTTCCTCGGAGATAGTAGAGGATAGGCCAAGCTGCTCCATCGCCGTCATGCACATATACCCTGGGTAGAGTCTTCCTAGAGACCGTTGCTCACGCCGCGTTGCAGCTCCGTCTAATAGAGCTATACCTCATTACCGCGAGCGCGACCGTGTTCTCACGACGTTAGCCACATCCGTACCTCTAACCACCCCCCCCCCCTGCCCCTCTCGCGGCCCTCTCGTACCCCTTTCCATCGTCCCTCCTGCGCTAATCCTCGTCGCGTCTTCTCATCCTTCACCGCACCGAGGGGCTTGCCTCAAATCTGTCCCTCTCGCAAAAAGATAAAAAAATATACAAGAAAAGAAAATAAATAAATAATAAAAAAAGAGAAAAAGAAAAAGCCCACACTCGCTGGTGAGCTCCTCGCGAGGTCGCGGCTACATCACGATGCGAAACATTTAAATGTCATTCCTTAATTAACGATATCTCTTCGCCGATATATTTATTATTGCGTGACAAATCGAATCACGATTGTGGTCACGAGGATTTTAGGCTCTCTCTCTCTCTCTCTCTGTCTCTCTCTTTCTCTCGTTTGCTGCAAGGACAAATAATTGTGATGGCTAATTAATATTTTTTTATTTTTATTTTTGTTCATTTTTTGTAACATTGATATTTTTGTACACTTTGAATACTTCGATCTTACGATTTTTTATCGAACGATCGAAAGTCCTGTTGGTTTGTATTTAATGGAATGAATACTATGAATTTTTTTGGGGAGTAAATCGTCGTTGGTCAAAAGAATTGTTATTTTTCAATACTCAAATAAATGGATGAATTACAACATTTTTTCGGATCTGTTCCTATTTTTTTTTATTTCATTTTGGTGATCGCTACATTTCTGGAATACATTTTTTTAATTTTTGTAATATTGATATAACTGTATCGTTTTGACATATCGATTATCTTCTTTTTTTTTTGCTTATGTTATTCGTATTTAATTGCAAAAAGCACGAACTTTTTCACACGTGAATTATTATCAAAAAAAAATTAATAACTAAAAGAATTCACCCAATATTTATTCTAGATTTATTTTCACTGCTACTTTTTTTCATTTTCATTATTGATACCTCTATGCAATTTTAGTGCTTCGAATATACGTTTTTATTAATGTTCGCTTAAATTGCATGAAAAATATTATTTTTTCTTTCACAAACATACGGTTACAGAAATAAAAAAATTAAGAGGCATAAAACAGTCCAATATCTGTCCAAGATATATTTTCCATTTAAATATAAATTATTTAAAATAAATATAAAATATTAAAAATAAATATAAAGTATTTAAAATAAATACAAAGTATTTAAAATAAATATAAAATATTATTTTCACTGATAACTGACAATAGGCTAAAAAATAAGATTTCGACGTTAAAAAAAAATCAAAAACGGAAGAGGCTCTCTTGGTGTCTGTACCCGATTCACCGAATCGTGAATAATCCGATAGAGCATACTTCTCAATTGATTCCGGCGATAGCACATCCGGTTACGCTCGTAATTTGCCCGTTCAATTCCAAAATAGTAAGGGAGTATCGGGAGGGTTTGTTCCGTAAGTTGATTCGGTCTTATTGGCGTGGCTGGCACGCCCATGCGCTCGAGAGTTGCGTGGTGCCTTTGCTCGCGCTTATCTTAATATAATCCGGATCGGAAACTCGCTGGCTCTTCGAGGGCCGATCGGAGCCGTCTCTTTAGCGAGCACACACGCTCGCGTACGTTGGCCCCGGAGCTCTACAGGTATATACCTCGAACGTACACGTGTGAGAAGGAGAGTAACGCCGTCGAAGCTTTCAAGTCGCCGCTCGGTAAAATCGCGGTTATGCACCGCCACCGCGTTCTTATCTCTCTCCGATCGGATATGACCTTCGACCTGACAACCCCCCCTCTGCACCTTCCACTTCCCCCAATCACCGCGGACCAACCAACCCTGCGAAATCCCCTCGCCAACCACCCCGAGCTCCACGTCTATTGGCGGCGAATCGCATGTTTCCTCGCAGTCCTTAGACTTATTGTCCGCGATGAAACAGCGACGCGAGTTAGATCGTACCGTTCGGAGAGAGTGAGAGAGAGACGGAGATAGAAAACGATAGCAGAGAACACGCGCGCTTCCGCGATTCCTGGAAAAATACTTGAAGAACGGTATTTCGCGTTTCTTTTCGTTTGTTTTTTATTATTATATTTTTATTTTGGTTCTCCGGACAATCCTGTGTCGCGTTCAAGGTCGAAAAGGTTGCTTTCCCGATCAGTTTGCTTGGTTTGAACTTTGAAGGTCAAAGAGGACTTTTTGAATTTACGGCTGGTCGGTCGATTATTCAAAGTAAAAAAGCTTGGTTTATTGATAGGGTGGGTTGAGTTGATGTTTGAAGGTCGAAGATGGTTGGTTGGGTTGATAATTGTTTGGGCTGTCTTTCAAAGTCAAAGAGGGTTTGTTGAATTTGCGGTTTTTACGTCAATCATTCATAGACAAAATTCTTGTTTCCCTGATAGGGCTGATTGAAGCTTTGAAGGTCAAAGAGCGTTTTTGAGGATAAAGGTTGTTTGGGTGATCTTTCAAGGTCGGTATTTGATGGAGAAAAATGGTTGGTTAGATTTGGGATTTTTTGAGTTGTGTTTTTCAAAGTTAAATAGGACTTTTTGAATCGACGATTTTTAGGACGATCATTTACAGACAAAACGCTGGTTTTTTTGATAGGTCTTATTGAACCTTTGAAGGTCGAAGGGAGTTATTGAGGATGAAAGTATTGTTTTTTGATTGATTTTCTTTTTGGTTGACCGAGTTTTTGGGGTTGCTAAAAGAATTAGGTTGATTCATTATTGAGAATATTTTGTACGTGTTGGTTGTTCGGGTTTGTTTGGGTTAAACTGTCAAGGTCAAGTAGGATTTTCTCTCGAGGAAGATGTTTAGGTTTATTTCGGGCTCGCTTGAGTCCGCTTGAATTGTCACCTTTCAAGGTCAAAAAGGATTTGTTGCGGAGAGGGTTAGTTTCACTTCCGGTTAGAAGATGCGCATGCGCGGATGAACGTTGCGGTGGTATGACTCAGCATTTTTGTCGGATCAGCTCGCACGCACGCTGCATTCGAAGGCTACCCATTCGTCTTCGTTAAACGTCCCATTTCTCTTTCGCTCGTTCTCGGATTTGTCGGCGCGATAATCGACAACGACTCTATCGATTAGCGCGATCAATTTGGTCGTTATTTTTCTTTTTGTTACTTCCATCGTCGTTTTTGTGGTTTTATCGGGTCGATTTGTCGAACGTTTTCACGCTGAATGACCGCAACTGGTAGATCGAATCGGGGAGACCGCACGAGCGTGAGAAATGCGCGGATTCGAGTTACCCGATCTTCGTATCGCTCTTGGCGAGCTCACCAATGCGGGGAAACTTGAGTACGGAATTGCATTTCGAGATTTCTCGCGGGGGCGAGGTCAAGTACTCGAGCGGTGATTCAAGGTCGAACAAACGGACTCACCGGAGTACGATTTGACTGCGCATAATTAACGTCCCCGCCAAATTCGTTTGCACAAAAATTTAGCCCCGCGTTGAGTTATCATAAATGGTCAGAAATTGTTGAGTTATCGTTGAGTTATCGAACTATTCAGATTCATTGAGTACGATTGAGAACCGTTTAACACTGATGAGTTATTAGATATTGTTGGGTTATTAGAACTTACAATGTTGGCTCAGTGTTGAGTTCGTTTTGGTTTATAAGTTACCAGAAGTTACGGAGGTACTGGAACTATCCGAAGTTAATGATAATGATCGGGCAATATTCTGAACTGTTGAGTTATTGGAAGAAAGAGATACTGAAAATTCTTGGGTTATCAGGAATTATCCGGATGTTAAGTTATTAGGATTTATTGAGTTATGTAGAATTTTTCATAGTTACTGAAAACTATTAAGAACTGTTTAGAACTATTGAGTCCTGGAGAATTATCGGGTTGTTACGACTTAAAAGAAATTAAGGTTATTTAAGTTAAAGTTAAGTTAAATCTAAGTTTAAAGCTATTGAGTCATCAAAATAATTAATTATTAGATCACCGACTCACAAGAACTTTGAACTTTGTATGGTTGAGTTAATCGAGTTGAGTCATCAAATTATTAAAGCACAGAACTCCGCGCCCCGTTGAGTCACTCAAGTCCAAAGTTAAGTGCACCAGGATGAATGTACGATTTGAAAATCAGATTCTGATTCGATCTTGAGTCCGTCAGTTAAGATTAAGGAGAAAGTCCCATTCTTTTTATTAATTTCTCGACTACTCGTGCTAACTCAACTCAGTATCTCTCCTCCTTCGGAATCTTACCGGCCCGTCGATTCTCCCGCAAAAATCATTCGTCGAAACTGATGACTTTCACCGTCGAAACCGCGAGTTCCCTGTTCGAAAAAAAATAAAAATAAAAAAATAAAAAACTCAACTCAACTCAACTCAACCTCTCCCCCTATGAAAAAAGTTGCATCGTGAAAATTGAACACCGCAAGAGCGTCCAATCAGCGGGAAAGATTGCCTCTAGAAATTTCGTGGTGTTTCGCGATTGCAAACCTATTCGCGGGTATCCGAGAAGATTTTAACGAGCTGAAAATGTAATTCTTGCAGCTCGCGTGGTAGGACCGTTTGGGTTAGGATGTCGGAGGGGAAGAGGAACGGAAGGGGAGGAGGGAGAGGTTGACTTTGCGGGTGTCTCTCGTTTATGCAAATTCGTTTGCGTTAACGGCTGACTCTAAATCTCGAGTGCGCTGCGCTCACTCTCCCGCTGCAATAACTCATCGGACACACCGCCAGCGTCCACCGTGAGATGTATGTCGGCGGCGGTACAAGAATAACGATTCTTGCCGGGATCTTTCGGACCCGCGAGGGTTACACGAGTCCACGCGCTTCGTTGTACTCGACTCGGGCGTTTGCAGAATTGATTTTAAATCGGACGATCGATTGTGAGGACTGTGATGTTCGATCGTTGACTTCTGGTTACGAAGAACGAATATCGTTGTGGAAACGACGACAGTGACAATTATTATGAATTTTTAAATTGAAGAAATTATATTATTGTTGGGGAAATTATGATTAATGGTTGTGTTGAATAATTAATTAATTGTCTATTTTTAGATATATTATTATTCTGAAAATTATCATTAAAATCAATTTGTTTATTAATTTAAACATTAAAGTGTATTTTTTCTTATCTTCATTTATTTTTTAATCATTATAAATTAATTCATTCATTAAGGGAATGACGAAAACGTTTCTAGCCACATCGAAATTTCAAAATCTAATTTCTCCCACACTATTCAACCGCTTTGAATGAAATTTATTGTGTATGTGCAGGACGCTTGCTCTAAGAGGAACATGCTCGGCATTTATCAGAATTTTGAAAATAATTGTCCAGGTTGTGGTTACCATGGGAGCAATCGCGAACTACGATCCATCGTATTGCACTTTCACAAATTTCCCGAGCCTCGGAAGTGGTCAAAAGTACACATTTTGAGCTTTGTTTCGTCTATTTTTATGAAGAAACAGCGGAGAAATTGCTTTTCGAAATTTTTCACATAAATGTACCACCAGAGCTCAAAATCTTATCGACCATCCAGAAAATTCAGGCAAACGATTTTCTCACTGACGGCGCAGCGGGTCGCATTCTCCATTCTTACCGACTCCGCTTGCATCCTTTCGAAAAATCAATATACTTTTTGACTTGGCACTTGTCGCTTGTTCACTGCGCTAATTCGTAACCTCCGTCGCTACAATAGCTACTGTAATCTACAGCAGAGAAAGATGTCCAAAAAGTATTCTAGAATGGGTTTTTCCCATTTTCCCAGTCTAATTTTGCACTTTCGGCAAAAACTCGGGCATATTCGTAATCTGCAGAAAATTTCCGACTAAATAAACCCTTTTAAGAGTTTAAAAACGTAAAAAAAAAATTTTCGACTTTCCCCGGCCACTTTACCGAAATCTCAAAAATCACGATATTTCAAAAGGTCGTAGAGTGAGCTTCTAGTAGGCTATGGGGATTCATTAGGGGAGTTTCGAAAAGGTTTTTGCCTGACTTAAATAATGGCGTTGGATTCGTATCGATATCTCTTATGGTTTCCCCGGAAAGCCAATCTGAAAAATCGCAAAAAAAGAGGCAAAGGGGTATGTATGGAAAAATTTGCAAAAATCGATGGTCCAACTTTGAAATTCTACCAAAAATCGAAAAATCATC
>JAPYZI010004426.1:0-15151 GCA_030523105.1 Ophioninae sp. A BG-2022a
TCTTATATTTTTTAGATTATGCCACACGATCGCGTTTTTATGAAACTCTCAATTTTATTTACAAGGAAATACATGTATTTAAAAAACAAAAATGAAGCTGACCTCGTTAATAACAATGATTTTATGGCTAATTGGCTAGGTAATTTGTTTCAAAGTTGTGCATGCGAATTAAAAAAAAAAACGAAAAATTATTTTTTAAACCGACATATTTAAGATGACGTACCGAATACAAAAACATCGCAAAAATAAAACTAAAGAACAACAAAAATAATGCTGGAGATTATGCAGATTTCCTTCGAATCGAAATCTGGGGGTGGCCCAATACTTTTGAGCAACGCTGTATGTATGCGAGGTGTACAAGAGATGAAAACTCACCGTTGCAAGACTTTGAACGAGTGTCCACACCGTCGGCATTCTCCCTTTTAATTTTTTGTCTGCGCTTCTGGCTTCGGAAGCTACGTTCAGAGAACGGCATTGGTGCCCCTCTGATAGGTCTGTTATCCTCCTCAACTTTCTTGCTGGTTTCCGGGCAGGCGTTGTGATTTTTGTCTACACCTTTGTTCGTGTTGACACTTGAAACCGTTTTTTGAGCTTTGAGCTCCTCGAGATGTCGGCGATTATCTGTTAATTAAAAAAAATTAATGAATAATTTACCATTTCAGAATCGAGAGCTGGCGAGATTGATAGATGAATAGAAGAGATTTCGTTTCTTAATTTAAAATAAAGAGAAGAGAAGGAACGGGTAATACACGAAAAGAGCGTGAGAGAGCGAAATAGAACGCTAAAGAATGCGATAGAGCGAGACAGAGTGAGAGCGAACGGATGAGAACAAAAGAAGGAAAGACAGAACGAAGGTACGGCTGAAAAAAAGCTGGCAAAAGCGAACAAAAACAGCGAGAAACTGCGAGAAACATCGCGACAGGTTGAGAGAAGGCGAATAAAAGGGGCGAGAGGTCGAGAAAATAAGAGAAAAATCGCAAAAAATGCGAGAAAGAGAAAGAGAGAAAGAGAAAGAGAAAGAGAGAGAGAAGGAGAGAGAACGAACGAGAGAGAGAAAGAGAGAGAGAGAGAGAGAGAGAGAGAGAGAGAGAGAGAGAGAGATTGATTGATACATTTTATTATGCCCTAGTAAAACTAATCGGGCAAAAACGATACAAGTAAATGAATACAAAAAAAATCTTGACACTATTTCGTAATATAAGAACAAGAAAAACGCATATAATTAATCCGATGACAATAAAGTCGTTTAGAAGAAAAATAAATCTAACTTACAACTAACTATTACTAAAATCAATTCAACAACGCATGACCCGTTACTCTTAACTTAACTTAACCTACTCGACTCCACTACGCTCCAGCGAAAAGAGGTGCGCATACAAAAGACGCTTAAATATGTTCAGCGAGGCCGCAGCTTTTACGCCACCAGGTAGCGAATGCCAAAGTCTACCAGCAGAAACAACAATAGATTTCTGGTTGACGGTTGTCCTGCATACCGGGATATCAAAGTCCCTACCTGCTAATCGGACGGACCTGCGCATGTCCGGACCGACAAGCGAAAATAATTCGTCAATGTAGTGCGGAGTGTCGCCACGCAGAACCTTGAAGGCAAGAATTCCAAGAAAATAAGCACGCCTACTTCGCACAGATAACCAGTTTAGTTGCCATCTAAAGTCTGTCACGTGATCATATTTACTCAACCCAAACACGAAGCGCGTGCAGTAGTTTTGCAGCCTCTGAAGTTTGATGCTTAATATCTCAGTGAGGTCGCCATAAACAACCGAGGAATAATCTAACTTAGGAAAGACCAAGGTAGAAATCAGCCGAGCTCTTAAAGTCCAGGGAATTGAATTTATCTGATATTTTAATTTGTGGAGAATAGCATGTACGTCGCGACTTAGACTGGAAACCTGCCGGTTCCACCAGAGTGAGGAGTTTATCACCAGTCCAAGATTACGGCAGGATGTCTCAAAAGGAAGAGGAGAATCATTTACCGAAATGGGCTGCAGACCCTCCAAATCCAGGACTCTAACTCGAGCATTGCTACCCAGAATCATGACCTTCTACTTAGAAGGATTTAACTGTAACCCGTTTGCCACGGCAAACTCATGAATAGCAGATACATCAGAATTTACCAGTCGGAGAGATTCATTTAGCTCGTGGGGAAGACAGTGCTGGTAAATTTGTGTATCATCAGCAAAAACTATATGCTTCGAGAACCGTAACCTCTGAGAGATATTTCGTATAAACACAGAAAAAAGGAGGGATCCAAGAACCGACCCTTGTGGCACCCCCCGAATTGTTTCTAACCAGGAAGAACACTGACCGTGTGGTCAATAACAGATTGTGAGCGCCCCACCAAGTAAGACCACATAAACCTCAAAGCAGCCGAAGAAAACCCAATGAGTCTGAGCTTCTCTAGTAGCAGCCGATGCGGAACTGTGTCAAACGCCTCCGAAAAATCGAACAAAACTAAGATAGTGAGCTTTCCAGCATCGATCTCACGCCTGATGTCCTCGAAAACCCTTATCAATGCCGTTTGACTCGAAAACCGCTCACGGTACGCAGACTGCATCGGGTCAATGAAACCATTAGAAACGATAAAGCCTAGGATCGGTTCTTTAATGATCCGCTCGAATAGTTTTGCGATCTCAGAGAGATTTGCTATAGGTCTTGGGTCAGATGGTGTGGCCGGCGTTTTCGTTTTCAATAACGGACGAATGAAGGCCTTCTTCCATGCAGACGGAAAAAAGCTTAGTTCGAAGCAACAATTAAATATGCCAGCCAAGCAGTCAGCCAACGCTGGAGGGGCATTCGCCAAACAAAACCGAGAGATGCCATCAGGCCCAGCAGAAAGGGAGGATGAGCTGAGTGAAGCAAGAAGCTTTCTTACAGAAATCGAAGTAACATTACCAAAAGAGAAAGCCGTAACCTGGGACGATGGCAACTCAACCAAAAAATCAGGCGCATGGTTCGAGGTACTCAAGCTGAACGAAGCCGAAGAAACACCCACATAAAATGCGTTCAAGGCATCAGGTGTGAAGAAATTCAGAGGAGAAACGGACGAAGTCTTCACCAAGTCCAATCTCCTAAGTTCCTTCCAGAACAAAGCCGGCTCACTAATGATGCTTAACCTTGAAAAGTAGTACTCACTCTTAGCCTTACGGAGGTCACTCAAGAGAGCATTACGAAACGCCCTGTACTCAGTGAAATCCAAAAGGCCGTTTGCACGCTTCGCAGAGCGGTACAAACGGTCCCTTGTGCGCATACGGAGCTTAAGCCTCTCCGTTAGCCACGGCGCTGGCGGCCTGGCTACAACGAATGACTTAAGCGGCGCGTGTGAGTCCATAGCTGACGTGAGGATGCTCGACATGCCCTCCACCTGAGCATCCAAAACCTCGATCGAGTGTACATTACCCAAAGGATCGTACGCCCCCAGGAGGGCATCAACCGTGACTGCGAAGCTGGAAGCATCAAACCCGGAAATATTTCGCCTTCTAAGAAGCTGGGCATGATTTTCACTCAACTCGAACGCGTACGAACACTCCAGCAAGTCGTGGCCATTTATGAACGGGCTAGCCGGCCTCGTAAAAGACTCCACCATGGATAAGTCATCGACTAGGACCACCTCCAGCCAAGAATCGCAAGAAGCCGTATGGAAAGAAGCACCCGTATCTAAAATGTGCAAGGGATGAGAAAAGGCTAGATCTGTAAGATAATGAGACTCAAAATTATTGCTCAGCAGGTTACAGATTAGATCTCCTGCAATGATAATGTTTTTAAACGAATGAGAAAACGACAAGTAATCACACTAAAAAGAATCGAGCAAAAACCCCTTCGGGCGCCTATATACCGACCCCAACATCAGGGAATCAGAACCCTCTTCAAAAATGCTTAAGAGCAAATACTGAGGAGAATTCGAGAATATTTTTGGCGAAGCAGACAGAATTCTTGCCTTCAGTGAACTATGTACATATACCGCAATGCCGCCGCCTTCTTTACCCTCTCTATCATTACGTAATAAGAAATAGCCATCGATATTTACTAATGCATCGTCAATGTGAGCATGAAGCCAGGTTTCGGCAACCGACACTACGTGATATGCTTGGGTAAGAACTTGCAACCGAATTATATCAATATGCGCTAAGAGAGAATTTGCATTAAACTGCGCAATTTTAAGAGTGGCATTTCGATTTGAGGCAACTACGCACGATGCAGGGTCTCGAGATTTCCTGCAATGAGCATGAAGAGAGCTGTTGCCGCTATCATGTCACAACTTGCGCAAATCAGATTCGTTCAAAATACACATACGAGGCTCACCCTCAGCTTTCCTGATTAAAATAGTCCAATTTTTGACCCACACGAACCTAAAACTACGCTCGGTAGCTGTGGCCTTAGTTTTCCACAACAGATTGTACGTTCCTAAGGGAAGCATCTCGTTTATAAAAATATTGTAGTTTTTTAAGGCCTCCGCACAACCTGGCAAAACTTCGCCCCATCTGAGATAACGTTTAGCCTATTTTTTTTCAATAGAACGGTCCGCACAGAATTTGAGGTCAGGGAGATAACATAAGATTGCCTCTTCGAATTAGTTTCTGCGGAAGTCCCAACCGCACCTACGGGACGAGATTGGATTTTTCTAATGTCAATAATATGGAGAGCAAGGTCAGGAGCTCCAATCGCTTGAAATACTGCCTTGACAAATTCAACAGGTGATTGCGCAACGAGGGAGGGAACCCCAGCAATTATCACTTCGTTTTCACAAGAGGGTCCAGAATTTGCTAGTAGCGAATCCATCCCAGCTTTCAAATCCGCATTAACTGTTTTTAACTCCGCATTAACCAATTCAAGCTGAGCAATCCTAGTTGCATGATCAGTAATTGCCTCGTCAATGACTGGTATTCTAGATAAGTGAGCACGAAATTCATTGTTAATAGCTTCCTAGCTAAGCCGGGAGTTTACGAGTTCACTATTGTTCGCTTCGAGTTTTACATTTGTGGTTTCCAGCTTCGCAGTAGTTTCCTCCAACATCGTGACAATCTTTTGCAGCATTAACCCAGTGCTAGTAGGACACCCTTGCTGCGGTGATGCAGGAGGGAGAGCGTCACTAAAGCACTCCAGTGCAGCGTCATCTGCACCCTGACACGAAGATGGATCGTTTTGTTCCCGCATGACATCAAGAACCTTATCTGTATAAGCTTAAATATGATTTGGAACAACCGAGGATAAGCTTAAATATGATTTGCAACAACCGGGATGGAAACCCCGGCTGCAACTCAAGCACTCTTTGAAAGCTCCGGCTATCACTTTCCCACATTTAATACATAGCCTATCCATAATCAACACAAATTATTCAACGATACCACACTCGAAGAAGTTCCAGAGAAAACAGTCCACAATTTAGTTGCCCAGACAAGGAGAGAAGAGACTCCCGATCAGACCGCAGTAGAGTTTTCCCGTCGAGAAATGTGGTAGTGATGATCCGACGTTGGCAGTATGTGTAGATCAGCCTTGGCTCGGACAGCTCAGGATCCCTCGCACGCACACGTAGGAGAGTGTCGATGAGCGCGGCAGGCCATGACATCCGAAAACTAGAGACCACACCAGGACGAAGGCGAGTAGGTGTGCGACCCACACAAGCAGCCAGCGACGTCGCGATCCCCGAGAAGCGCCGAAGATGTGCCGAAAACTCTTGAAAACCGACGACCAAGCAAGACGAAGAGTGTGGATGTCCCAAGCGCGAGCCAAAGTGAGAAAATCCAGAACCAGAAAAACTAAAATTTCCACCGAAAAATGTGATCCACAGGTCGAAGATACGTCACGATGAAGAGCAAAAAAGGCACGCTCAACCTGTGACAAAAAGTTGGCCCGTAGGCCCTCTGCGGCAGCCAAAAAATCGACAAGAAGACGGAACGAAAAATATCGTGACAGGTCCTACTTACACAGAGAGAGAGAGAGAGCGAGAGAGAGAGAGAGAGAGAGAGAGAGACAAATATACTTGCCTTGAGGGTTCTGAGTTTTATATCAGCTACCATGTCTTCGGTTAGTTGCACTAAACGAGCTTCGGACAAAATTACAATTTCATCCCATTGAACACACCGTCAAACTTGAAACCGACCGCAAAACTTATTTACAAAATCTTACATACGGAAACCACGGTACAAACTAACATATTTGCTTCGATAGAAGGTTGATAACAAATGAAAACATTTATAAAAAACTTTGATACTATATATATATGGAGCGTTTCCGGGACACATTTCTTTCATACTCGTTCATTATTCGGACAGTCCTACAAACGACTGAACGATCTCCGAATTTTCGTATATCTTCGAGAACGATAAGTCCTGAAAATGACTTAACGATTTAGAAATTTTTGTATATCTCCACAAGGAATAGTTCTGAAAACGTACTTTCGAGAACGTGCATATACAAACATTCCCTAAACCAGGTCGTAAAAATGCGGAAGATCACCCGATTTTGTCGTTTTCGACCAGAAAATCACGATTTCCGCGAAATTGGAATTATGACGGCATTCGATACATTTTTCGACCGAAGGCTGCATTTTCTCGCAGTTTTCAACGGCATCATCACGTTAACGCGAATTTCACCGATTCCGAGTGAAATTTACACGAAATAGCGTTAACGTCGTAAAAATGTGGGTAAACACACGATTTAATCGTTCTCAATCGTAAAATTGCAAAATATGCGAATCTGGCACAATTATGCCATTCTACAGATTTTTCGGCCGAAAGTTGCAATTTCCCGCAGTTTTTGTCGAAATCACCAGTTAGACGCTAATTTCGCTGGTGGTGGGGGTATCGCCCCTCCGGGCACTAACAGACGTGCCTGTCACCCACCGACGTGGGCCCGCCTCCGGGCACGTCTGATTGGCTGCCGTAAAAAATTAATAACAATTCAGGGGTTGATCGGGGACCCATACATGCTTATATCGATCTTCTTAGAATTTCACCCCCTACCCCCTACTTCAGGGATGACATTCTTAGCTGGGACACCCTGTATATTGTTACGTGGTGTCACAAGATACGCCAAGGGTGCGACGGAAGGAGTCCCGACTCAATCATCGTCGCGGCACTCGGCATATGTAAAACTAATAGGTAAGGCGTAAATCGGTAGATAAAGTCGCGTCCGGCGCGAAACCCTGTGTTCTCCCGTTCCCCTCCCCCACATGGCATACGCGAGCCGCTCGCCAACGGTCCTCGGCAGTCCGCCGAAGAACGCGTGACGCTATTCCTCGGACATCGGCCGGAGGGCGACGGGTCGGCCGCGGCAAGTCCAGCGGCACCCCCTGGACATCCTCCGAGCGCCCGAGCGATAATGACGAGTCCTCGCTATCGATCGAAAATTGTCCACGATCGATCACGGGAGATCGCTAGGGTGGCCACGTGGCGGTGCCCGCCTGCCCCAAAAACGTACGAGGATGACCATCTAAAGAAAATTTCGGCGAGCACGCGGACCCGGCCGGCCCGAGCCGACATTGAGCCTTGGGACGTCTTCCGGACCACTTCTTCGGTACTCTCGGAGACAATTTTCTCGGACCACGATTGGAACGCTCGGACATTTCCGTTGGTTGGACAAGCCACGAGTCAACGGACCGTGGTATAATTTTTGGGACCTTCGATACGTCGAGTGAGTACGCTCTTCTCTTCCTCCGCGAAGTGCAGCCGCGTGGATATTCCTCTCCCCCTTAACCGCGCGTCTCATCGCCGGTATTGCGCGTCATATCCAGAGGTCCGTATACCTCGAGAATTTCGGATAAAGAGCCGTGATCGGAAACAGTAAAATAAAACGCGTAGGATAATTTAGAGCCCGTGCCGTGACGATTGCGTGTTCCCCCTTCGGATGTCGCGAACGCGAGATAGCGTACCCCTCGCGAACCAGCGGATCGACGGCTTTGCCGCGATCGGCCGCGTGTCGAGTCTTCCCCCCCGAGTGTTCGTAGATTTTCCGCCTGCGCGGAAAATCTCCGCCTGCGCGGAAAATCTCCGCCTGCGCGGAAAATCTCCGCCGGAAGCCGTTTCCGTCGGTATTTTCGTCTAATTTTTGATATTTCTTTATTTTTCTTGTTTCGGTGTGCATTGAGTGAGTGATTTTTCTTAGATTGTATAACGAATTTGGTCATGAGTGAGGCGTCGGGTGAACCCGTCTGTCCCGACACCCTGAGTGAGTCATCCCCCCCTTTTTTTGTTACGATCTTCAGATTGAGTCTTTCATTTAACTTTTTTTTTCTTTCGCTTGAATACAGGCTGGCGCCCAACAAAATTAGATAATTTAAGTTCGTATTTTTTCGACACGGGTCGGACATAAGACAAGGGACTTCCGCGGGTCGGCTTCCCGTGTCCCCCAAATATTATTCTTTTTCTTTATATCGAATCAGATTATTTCTTTTTGTATAATTAGTCTTAATATTTTCTGTTGTTTTTTTTGGTGTTATCGGCAATTCAAGATCGCCCTATTATTTTGATAGTCCAATTCTTTATTTTTTTTTGTGTGTATCGCCACGTTTCCCCAGCCCACCGCCTTGACTATACCGCGGATACCCGTTACAATGAAAAACTCGTTTTCCTTATATATAATAAATATATAATATTTAATAATAAATTATTGCATATTAAATACTATATATGAAAAATTTAAACAACAATTGTTACATCATTTAATTGTTATAGTCTTTCAAAGATAATTTGCCGTTTTGTCGTTACAATCAATTGAAAAACCAGAAGTCTTTGTTTGTCCTGTCTGTAATCGATGCCCAGCTGATTCCAGATGTAAGGATCCTTACGTATCCCTTCCTGGATAAATTCACTCAATTTTCAATGTGAACTTTCATGACGATTTGTAAACTGTCCATCGAAATAAATGTTTCTTTTCGAAATCAATTTTCTCTTGCGAAACAAGGTTTGTTCAAAATAAATTTTCTCTTTGTTACAACATTTGTTTCGACGAAAATTTTATGCCGAAGACAAATTTATCTCGAAGAGAAAATTAGTTTTGAAAAAATTCATAGCGAAGAGAAACGATACTTCGCGCCGCGACTCAGAGCCCATCAGCAAAAATGCAGCTGCGCGAAATATCGCTTTACATACGCGGAGAAAGAAATCTCGAGATCTTTAGAAAAAAGAAAGAATTGTCTTCAAATATGCTGAATGGTTTACACACACATGCAGTCTTGCATTACTCACGGTATCGCAAACGCTTTGAAAATTAAAAAGGCTATCAGTTGCGATCTAGGTACCTTTCGTTACTTTTCTAAGAGCAAATATGGATAACCGTAATATCCGCGCGTGTATCTTAGATCTTCTTCGCTTAGCCAAAACGCGAAGTACGCATCTTCGCCGGATGTGTGACAATAACTGGTGTTCCAAGTTGCGGGATTTACCAGAAAATTCTATAGGAAGCCGCTTAAAATATGTGATATGGTGGACTCCTTTACGAGCCATTGTGACAGCATATAACAGTGGATTACTGAGCGGATACAGAATTCTCATGTACGTGTTTGAAGAGCTGCAACGCCGAAATCTCAAAAATGCGCTAGGTATGTGAAATCTCGTCAATGAAATAAACGGTAAGTTCTGCCGAATAGTATGCGAGCTCGTTTTTTTTTCACGTCAAATTTCCTGGCAATTCGAAATCATGTGTAGATTACCGACGCTTCTACAATGCGCCTTCTGATGAAGAAGCTGCGCTCATCGAAGCGCCAATAGCAACTATGGGCGCTGTTGAAAGCACTGGCTTCGCGACGGCCTCTGCTAATCAAGAACCATCGCAGAGTATTCGATACTCTATAGGGAGTAATACTGAACAGCGTCCTCGACTCAGATGCAGCGCGATGCCTAAGAGGGCAGTAACAACATATATTGAGGGCCTTCAGCTATCACCTATTTCGAGCGTTGAAGAAAAAGAAGAAGGAGAATTACATCAAGCGACCCCCTTCTGCACGTCATATTTTTCCCGTTTTTTTACTCTTACAACGCTCAAATATTTTTGAAATCCTAGAGAGTGAAGAATACTGTTTTCATGGCAGGTTATGCATCAGCATCTCTATTGTTTGATGAAGTCGTTTTATAAATTGCCGTGGTTACAAATTAACATTAACCTCAGGTACATGACGGCCTTGCTAACTAGACTAGGGCTAAACAGCTTTAAACATTTGCACTCATACTTACAGAATTACAAACTGGCTGCGGCTGTAGGCGGCAATACATCGACGGCGGCAATGACGTACCCTTTGGCGACGTATAAGCACCAGGTACACGCATCGACATAATCGAGGATGTCAGGTGCTACTTCAAGCGCTTCGCGTAGCTTGCACGCCAATTGGCAGAGAATAAGGCAACCAAACCGCGCGCATCAGAGTAATGCTACTCTTGATCTAACGAATGCCGCAGGAGTTATAGTACCGTCAAACGGATGCGGCATTCGGAAGATCGCTCTCTACCAAAATTATCTGGCCCAGAGCGGTATCGCTGTGGTAGTTTACGAGTTTTTGACGCTGAGGCGGGGGGCCGAGCCTTTCTTCGATGGCACGCGACAAGTGACGGATACTTTTGGTAGTATTCAACACGCATTACGCATTCTGTATTATGAACGGTCGCATCATTTCCAACCGATATTGAATCTGCGGGGTGCGGTAGGAAGTCGCGCGTTTTGCTGGTCATGTAACTCGCAATACCGTAGAATAGGTCATAGGTGCTTCAAAAAACGATGCCCCCGGTGTATGATATCGCCGCCGTGCGAACTCGAAGCTAACACCACGATTCGATGTGACGCGTGTGCCGGCGAATTTTACGGCCGTCAATGTTTCGATAAACATATGAGAGTTAACAAGTACAGAAAACGTAAATCAAGCAGCGTTTGCGCCTCTCTCAAGCGATGTCGTGAATGCTGGAGAGTAATAAGGCCTCTAGATAATAGGGGAAAGCATGTTTGCGGTATTGTCTTTTGCAAAACCTGTAGAACGGATCGCTCAAATAATCATATGTGCTTTATGAGACCTATTCGCGGTGGCCAAAACACGGGAAAGATACTCTTCATATTTCATGACTTTGAGACCCAGCAGTGCACACGGGTACCAGGCGACGCGGATACTTTTTTGCATGAGCCGAACCTGTGCGTAGCTCAGCGGGTTTGCACGTATTGCTGTACCCGTGAATCTATGGACGAGTCATGCGAGCATTGTGGGTCTCGTGAGTATGTATTTCGGCAGCACCCCGTGGCGGAATTGGTCGAACTTGCTATGCAGCGCGTCGAGCATTTTTCACGTACTATTTGTAATGCCCACAATGCTGAGGGTTTTGACGCGAAATTCATTCTGCGTTATTTAATTGAAGAAAAAAAGACTCAGCTTTCTCGTATAATCATGAACGGGACAAAAATTATCTCGATGTGCATTGAAAAGCTCGTTTTCCTTGATAGTCAAAATTATTTCCACATTCTACTCGGCACTCTTTCTAATGTATTTGGGCTCACAGGCAGTATCGCAAAACGTGTTTTCCCACATCTATTTAACAGACCCGAAAATCAGAATTATGTGTGCCCACTGCTGTCTGTGCAGTATTATTCCCCAGGCACGATGCGCTCCGCAGACCGCGAAAATTTTTTGCGTGGTATCGCGATTCGGTAGAAAACGGCTACGTGTTTGACTTTTCGAAGGAATCGTTAGCTATTGCAAGTCCGATGTTACGATTTTGAGGCGGGCGTGTATGGCTTTTTACGATATGTTTATAGCCTGCGGCCGCGTTTGCCCGTTTGACGAGAGCACGACAATAGCTTCAGCGTGCTTCAGTGTCTTTCGAAAAAATTTTCTTAAAGACAATACAGTAGGCATCATACCCTTGGGTGGCTATAGGTGGATTCATAATCAGCCGAAAAAGGCAATCTCATGGCTTGTATGGAAGCAGCATACTCTTGGAAGCCGCATTATACACGCGGGGCGGTCGCGCGAGTTCAAATTGCGTCAAAATGTATTGGTTGACGGATACTACGAAGCAGACGATACGGCGTATGTCTTACAATTCTATGGTTGCTATTGGCGCAGCTGTCCCAATTGCTTTCCCCTCAACAGGGACTGCAGACAAAGCGACGGTATATATATGTATGGACCAACGCCTAGAAGGAACTGTAGCTATAGTCCATACAATTCGCCCGGATGGCTATCAGTTAACAGAGATCTGGGAGTGTGAGTGGGTTAGCCTTTTAAAAGAGACGCCCGAAATTCGTGAGTTCGTAGGGAATCAGCCGATGACTGCGCCGGAGCCCTTGAACCTTTGTGATGCATTTTTCGGGGGTCGTACGGAAAATATGGTACCGCTCTGTGACGTTGAAGAGGGGGAGCGTATACACTACCTAGATGTATGCTCTCTATACCCGTCTATTTGCAAATTTGGTAAATACCCTATTGGCCATCCAAAAGTATACATAGGCGAGTAGTGCTTAGAATTAGTAGGGCCCACTAATGATTTAGCGCGCGTCGAGGATCTGCTGAAATATAAGATTGTCAAATATCTCCCTTCCGCCTTTTTGTCTTTTGAATTTCGCGGCTATGTACAAAGCGCTACAGAGCTCGTATCTGGCAATACTGTTCATCATTTGAAAGGTCTTGACATAACCTATAAAACGACGTTATAAAAGATTAGTTTGGATATTGCGTTCAACAGTTTGTGGCGTTCGCAACTCTTCCTCTGTGATACAATGAGCTGCCCCGCCGTTTCCAAATGGTTAGCCTAGGGTACGGTTCTGGCTGCATGGTCGCGGATGTCCGCCACTGTCTAACCAAAGTCTTTTTTTCCTTTTCATGTACGTTGAGTGGCGCGTTCAAATTTTCCTGCTGCCCTACGCGCGGAGAACTCACCGCGACACTCGTAGGAGCGTTAGGCCCTAGCCCTAGGCGCACGCGGCCCGCGCACTTTGCTGGCCCCAATTATCGATTTTGGACACTTCCCCTCGATCGCGATCGATGCGGAAGAACCGGACAAGGAAAAGCAAGACTCGACCATAGGACACGTTAGAGAGCACACGTAATTAGAAAGACTCGACCATTGGGCATGTTAGCGAGTACACGTAGTAGAGATCCTTGTCCTTAGGATAATTGCATTTGAGCGTAACTTTATATAGGTTATTTAGTCGCGTTTCTGAGCCGAATTGAGGCGTATTTTCAAGCGTACAGCTGAGACTGAAGTACTCAGTAGCAATTTGGATTATATCGAGCTGTTGAGATCGGAAGAGGTCAACTATTGTGCGGATTAGCGCGACCCAAGACACCGATCGAGATAATTGCGTTGACGAGCGCTACAAAGCGCCTCTTTGTAAATCAAGTGTGTTTAGTAATAGATTAAAGTTTTAAGAAAACCGTGAAACGTGTGCTACGCTCATTTCGACCTGCGAATATCCGAGATCCTGCCGAGGGCGGAGTGATCTCTAATCCCACGGAGGACTCCCAAGTGCACAGAGGCTACGGAGCGAGAGGGAGGAATAGGGAGAAACGGCCAAGGAAGCCCCGTCATAGAAAGGGTAAGTTTGAAGGCCTTATTATCCCCACCGTCTCTCATGGAACACCCTGTACAACGCCCGCATGTTGAGGGTTTGGTGGTGGTCCTCGGGCTGCGAGTTGCGCAAACGCGGCGGCTTTTTCCGCGTTCTAAGTCGCGACGGATCGGGATCTCCGCAAATTTCCGACCGAGTTAGTCGCGTCGCGAATCGCCCTGTTCGCGAAAAAGGGGACTCGTACCCCACATAAATGGCGCCCAACGTGTCTTAATAGACACACAAAATCCCACGATCAAGCGTTAAATAAATGGCGCCCAACGTGTCTTAATAGACACACAAAATTCCACGACCAAGCGCCATATAAAAGGCGCGTAACGTGTTTCGAACGACACAAAATAATCCGCGATCAAGCGCTATATAAATAATATATGAAATGTGAAAAATGAAATGAAAGAGATAGAACAAATTTTTTTAATGATTTAAATATTGGTTATCGCTATACAAAATTGAAAACGAAAAATTGAGAAAACTATATTAAAATCGAACATAAATTGGGAAAATACGTAAATTGGAATATTTGTTGAAAACAATTAACAACGTAACGTAAATTACACATCGAAAAAAAATCGCCAGAATTTCGAAGAATATTTCAGAGGTTCGACAATTTTCCTTTCTATAGACGCTTTGTTCCCCAATAACAGTCTCCAGCACGCTTAGGCAGGCGAGTCAAGAGAAAGAGGGAGAGAATCGTAAACTCACCGCTCGCGCTATGAAACGCGTGAGGCGTACACAAAAAAAGGGAGAGAGCGCGCACGGGTAATGTCAACAGAGCATCAAAAGAAAAACTCTTGAAGACATAAGTCGCGTATATTCAAACGAAATAAAATCGTATGAAATCATTCCTACATTCTAGCGAATATTATATTTTTGTCGTATAAATTAAGACCCCAAAATAGCCAAGAATAATCAAGATGAGTGACTCCTCTAAAGCGAGCAATAAAACGCAAAAATCACTGGTCGGGTAATATAATCCCGACGGGTCAAACCTAGGCACGCTTCCTTCTACATCTGACAGAGACGATACGTCGACTGATGAATTAAATACGACAACAATTAAAAAGAAAATTACCGTGTCGAAGCAATCTATAAAACAGGCTAATGAAATAAAAAATATAGCAAATAATGAACAGCTATTAGAAACATTTCAAGAAATATTAGCATCTTTTCAATTAACGATTAACGAGAAAATCGATTCAAATTGGGAACAAACAAAGCGCGAAATAGAATTAACACAGGAAAATAATAAACAGATGATAGAAACGATCGAAAAATCGCAAACGAAAATTATGAGGCTAGTCGACGAGCGAACGAGAAATTTAGCCGATGAATTAGATAGGAAAATAAAAGAAATCGAATATAAGATTACGCTATTCGAAGCGGACGATACGCAGTGGGAATACGACGAAGACCCTATTCGAAGCGCGTGTCGCAAAAGGAAAGCAAGCGATTTAACACTAGGTTTACGGGACCCGTCAATTTGACGGATTTAAAACTTTGAAATGAAACACGCAAAAAACCATAGCATTAATCTTAACTATTTTGCATCGTAAATTTATAATTTCATTAAAAGAGTTTATACGCACAATTA
>JAPYZI010004427.1:0-13678 GCA_030523105.1 Ophioninae sp. A BG-2022a
TACGAGCACGTCGCGATGCTAATGAGTCCACTCAATGATCCGACTAAACTTTTCACTCCTACCTACTCAAACGTATCGACGATATTTTTTTTTTTTACATTATTTATGCATTAACGTGTATTTCACTATTGCGAGTTCAAATATGGAGAATCATGTACATACACGAAATCACGAAACAAAAAATGTCTCATTCAATTAAATTTTAATTAAAATTCCAATAAATACAAATTAAGAATTTAAAAAATTATTCATACTATCAACAAAAAAAAACATATATATACATATATATAAATAAACACATTTACGTCCATAAAAACAATCGACGCTGCCAATTTTCCCCATTATTTATGCATCAACGCAATAATCCCCAAATACAAAACCCAAACAAACTCCTCCACCAGAATCCCATACTCGGAGGGGTGACCGTCGATTCTCCCCAATCGAAAAGAACTCAAACCAGTCTCCCCCCCCCCTCCCTTTCCACCCAATCCAACTATGGCAAAGTGAACAGTCCTCAGTGAAATTCCGGAGCACCTCATGACCCAGGACCCCCCTCCCCTCCTAACGTTCCGCAACCCTTCGTCTTTCGGATAATATTTGCATACGGTATATATTTGCAATGGAATTTGGTGGGGCGTCCTGGTCGGTGGTGGCTCCTGCGGATAAACCGCAGATTTCGGTCGAAACCCCAAACCATACAGATCTTGGCACTGAATTCAACGAGGATGCTGATTTCCCCCTCCCTTACGCCCCTTCAACCCCGATCGCTTCGTCTCAAATCTGGACCATCGCAGCTGACACTCTCCGGCAAGTGTATCGTTTGGAATTATTGCCATTCTCATCGAGTCTCGCTTCGTTGATCAATCGACGTCTGTCTCGAATTCATAACCGAAAGATGAGAACGATAAATATATTTTTTATGTATTTGTGTATATTTATTGAATATTTTAGATATATTTTAATATATTATATATATATATATATATATATATCAATAAATTAATATATTAATATATTATTTATTTATTTATATATAAATATATCAATATATTATTTATTTTATTTTTTATTATTTATGTAACCCGAACAAACCCAAACAATCGATATATTTATTATGAGATATTTGGGAATAAATATTTAAAAATTTATAATTATAAATTTCAATTACTGTTACAATTACAAATTCACAATTTATAATTTACAATTTGCAATTTACGAATTTTATATTAATGTATATTTATTGATGGACCCAGCGAGCTTATCAACATGTAACCCGAACAAATCCAAACAATCAATATATTTATTATGAAGTATTTATTTACGAACATATATATCTGTAAATAAAAATTGACAAATTTACAATGTACATTTTATAATTACAATTGCAATTACAAATTTACAAATTTATAATATACAATTCCAAATTCCAAATTTTAAAATGTACAATTAGAAATTTATCAATATACAATTTACAATATAGAAATTATATATTAATATATATTTATTGATGGACCCATCGAGCTTATAAAAATCGAATAAAATACTGTTGATAAAATTCACTCGAACGCAGATGTTGGTCTTTTGGGGTTGTTTGCTTGGGGTGACGTTTCTTCGATTTAATCGGTGAAGATTTGGGATTGGTGAAAATTGAGGGTTGAATAATCCGACTGCCTAGGGGAATTTTTTTTTCTATTATTATTAGGGGATTTTTATAATAACCGGAAATCATCAGTTTGTTTGGGTTCGTTTGGGTTTGCAGCAACACCCAATGGGACGGGTGCAAAAATAAAGGTTCAATAATAAGATTGATCATAACGATTTCATTTTATCACCATTACAGAGACATTTTTCTAATAACCCAAAATCAACCGTTCGCGATTTTTCGTTTTTTTTTTTTTTCACTAAAAATTGGCAGCAACGAGTAAAGTACGAAAAAGGATCGAGACAAAGGGGAAAAAAAAAACAACTTAACGATCCCGAGTACTCCGTTATAAAATTGCGACTTCGAGACTTCTAGTGGCAAAAAAAAGAGAAAAAAGAAACCGAAAAAAAAAAAAAAAAATTGCGATCGATTTTAAGCGAGGAAAAAGATCGCGGTGTCTCGACGACGTCCCAAACTTCGAGACCCCGAGACCTAATGACGCGAAGAGTCGACGTCGACGATTTTCTTTTTTCTTTCTTTTTTTATGGCTTACAACCCCCCTCCCCCCTCCCCCTCCCCCATATTTCTTTTGTACCCGCAAAGTTTTATTGTTAGCAGAGTTTTAGGTGCAATTTTTGACCCCCCCCCCCTCCTCGTCGACCCTTCAGCGTCCTAGTTGTTTTTTTATATTTCTGTGGTGGCGTTTATCACCAGGCTGGATAGTTCTCGTCTGTTCTCTCCTCGCGATACTTCGTTCGATGCAGGATATTGTACACGTTGGTTTGTGTTCTTTTCCTTTTTTTTTTTTTTAGTTTTTTTCTCAACCCCATCTTTTGTTTCCTCACATTTTTATTTTTTTTCTATTTTTTGTTTGCCCTACGTTTCGTTTTCTCGTGGTACAATTTCACCGAGTTGTCGACCACAAAGCGGGACAAAAGTTCCACAATTTCAACGAGCGTAGACGAAATCGACGTTGTTACGATGAGCAGCCGTCGCCCCGAGGCCTCGAATGTGCTTTGATGACAAATTCTCACTGCCAGTATCATAAAGAAAGATGAAAGAAGAAGAATTGGGGAGGGGGATAAATAATGGAAAAGTACGTTTCCTGAGAGACAGCCTGGCATTGTTCTTAAATTGATCATCATAGAAATTCCCTAGTTACTGGGTTTTTTCGTTATTTTTAAATATTTTTTTTTTCGAATATTTTTTAGAAAGGGTTTTGCATTTTTTAAATTAATTTTAGTTTTTTTTTAGAAATGGTTTTAATTTAACTTATTATTTTTTTTATTTTTTGGAAAGGGTTTAACATTATTTTATTTATTTTTTATTATTTAGAATTAATTTTACTGTATTTTTAAATCTCTTTTAAAATATTTTTTAGAAAGGGTTTTGCATTTTTTCAATTTATTTTTATTTTTCAGTAAGCTTTTTACATTGTTTTGTCATATTATTTTTTTAGAACAGCTTTTACAAAATTTTCTGCTTTTTTCATATTTTCGAAAATGACAAAAACGATAGTTTTATCGTGTCATTATTGGATCATTGGGTAATTGATAATTTCATCTCCATTTTTCAAATAAGTACGACATCAATATTTTTAAACGCCAAAAAAATATAATTACTTCTATTTCAATAAAATAAAATATTTACTATCTTTAAATTCATAACTTAACAAATTTATTTAGGTCTTTATTAATTAGAATTCAATATCGTTGTACAGGTATACATCGTTTATAATAAATGTTATTAAATTATTGTTTAATACGTTGAATGGCTAAATGTAATAAAATGACTAATAGCTATTAAATTATTTATATATTTTCTACAAATAATTTTCAATAATTCTAAAAAAAAACATATTAATTTAAAATAACAAATCCCTAGAAAATCCCTAGATAATAAAAATACATTTGTCAGCAATAAAAAAATAAAATTCACCAATGATTCCCTATTAACAATGAAATGATTTTTTCTCCGGGCAATTTTAGTGACTTTCGTAATTATCGACACAGCTTAATTATTTTTTTCAATTATCAAGCTGTTTCGAAAAAAAAAAGAAAGAAAAAAATGTTCGCAGCTTTATTGATGAGTGTGGATTTATGACTGAGTGAGAAAAGAGGATGTACAATAATGATCAGCATATAGGTCCGAAGGTTTCGTAGATTGAAGCTCAAAGGATTAAGGGGTCAAGTTTTAATTACGATTTTCATAACGATTTATCAACGAAATATTCTAAAGAGAGAGAGAGATAGAAAATTTCGTATTTTCGTCCAGCGAATAATCTCTGACCTGGGGATATTTTCGATCTCATCAGCTGGTTGGAAAACAGTTCGATGATATATCTGTAGGTAGTTCTTTGTTCGACTGGAGAATCGGTCGGTTCTGAAGCGGGCAGCGTGTAATTTTTCTCTTCCGGAGCTAACGGTATACGAGAGTTACCGACGGATAAACTTTTTAATTAAATCCAAGCTTCCGATTTCAATTTATCTTTGCGGGTCTCCGGTCGCGAGTCCTCGACTAGCTCGGGGCGCCAAAAGCTTCTTCGCGCGAGGAAAAGTCCGGCTCGATTAAATTCGTACCGCCATTTTCATTTCTTCCCACCCGGTAGCAGTGAGGACAATCAGGATTCCATTGGAGGACACTCGCTCGGCGATTCCCCATTTTCTCCCCGATTACTCGGGGTCTCTTCATTAACATCCGGATAACGGATTCGCCGGATGAAGAGTTCAGCTCTGAACTGGATTCCAGGAAAGTGGAGGAAGTGGCGAAAAATAATGTATAATGGAGGATATTGTTGAGAAAATCGTGAAAGAATTATTGATGGTGGATGTTGAAGGGAGGCTGGAAAATCTGCTGGAGGATGCATCAGGAATTTGCTGGAGGATGTAGCAGGTATTTGCTGGAGGATGCAGCAGGTATTTGCTGGAGGATGCAGCAGGTATTTTCTGGAGGATGCATCAGGTATTTGCTGGAGGATGCATCAGGTATTTGCTGGCGGATGCATCAGGAATTTTCAGGAGGATACAGCAGGAATTGGCTGGATGATGCATCAAGAATTTCCTGGAGGATGCATCAGGGATATGCTGGAAGATGTATCAGAAATCTGCTGGAGGATAAATCGAAAATGTTCTGGAGGATGTATACAAAATTAGCTGGAGGATGCATAATACATTTTCTGGAGGATGCATCAAAAGTTTGCTGGAGGATACACAAGGAATCCGCTGAAGGATGCATTAAATATCTGCTGGAGGATGCATCAAAAATTTGCTGGAGAATGCATCAAAAATTTTCTGGAGGATGCACCGGGAATCTGCTGGAGGATGCACCAGGGATCTGCTGGAGGACACATCAGGAATCTGCTGGAGGATGCATCAAAAATTTTCTGGAGGATGCATCACGAATCTGCTGGAGGATTAATCAAGATTCCGCTATTAATCAAGAAGATTCGGTTTATTTGGGTTTGTTTGGGTTACACGAAAAATTCTGGAAGACCTTCCAATTCACCAAGATTTATCGAATGATCGACACGACCATCGACCGAGATTTCAAAAAAGGAAGAAAAGAGTGTCGGAGATTGAAGCTGGTAGTCATAGATGAGCGGAAGTTGGGAATACACGTGTTTTCAGTAGGATCGTGGAAAACGCAGAAGCGACAGGAGCGCCATCACTGCCGAGTACAACGGCTAAGGTTGATTAAGTGTCGCACAGCCTGGTGCTCGCGAACTGTTCCGCGAAATGTTCCGCACCTGTCACCAGGCTCTTCCATCCAGCCTTCATCATCCACACCCCCTGCCCCTTGGCTACCAGTTTCATCCCTCTTCTCGGCCATTTTCTATCGTCACCATCGGACGGAAGTTCCACTCGACGAATTACTGCAACGTCCAACCTTGCCAGTCGTTGACAGTTCGCGACTCGCGAAAGAACCGAGGAAAAAGAACAAACAAGAAAACCTGGTCCTGAAACGGGACAAACCTTTTTTTTCTTCTCTAGGTTTTTTTTTTTTTTTTTTTTTTACGACTACTAGCTAGCTTCCGTTTTCCTCCAGTTACGTCAACAACATTTTTCACGATCCATCATCCCTTCAACCTCTGACTTTCGATTTCCTTCGAACCAAACCCTTTCGACGACCATACCACTTTTTTCATCTTTTTCAACATCCATGTTGAAGGCTGACGTCGTTCTTGGGTTGCCAATAATCGTCCTTTTTTTATTCATCGAATTACGTTTTTATTTCGTAAAAACATTAAGGCTTTGTAGTGGTGAACCATTTTTTTAAATTTTGCCTCTTAAAAGATTCAAGGTTTATCTACCTTCGGAAAAAAAATTTGGTAGCACTTTCCAGATTTAGTGGAAACATAAACAAACCCAAACTTTTAATTTTATGATGAATGTACTGATTATTTTTCTTTTTCAACGAAAAAATAAAACTTTTTCTCAAAAAAAGCACAATTCGTTGAAAATTTGAGTAAATAAAAACGAATAAAGCCAAACATACCCAAACTTTTGATTTTATAAACAATTTTCTGGTTTTTTTTTACTTTTTTAGCAACAAATCGAATTTTTTCGCGAAAAGCACATTTTTTTTCAAAATTCAAGTAAATAAACCAATATTAACCCAAGCATTACCAAACTTTTGGTTTTATAAACAATTTACTGATTATTTTTGTTTTTCAGCGAAAGAATCAACCTTTTTCTCAAAAAAGCACAATTTTTTCGAAATTTGAGTAACTTGGATAGCTAAAATATCTAATAGTACACAGATTTTGGATATTTTTAGTTTTCCATGTTCCAAATATTGCATTTCACATTACAGAGGTATTTTTTTCCTACAAAGATTTTATTTATTATTATCTCTCTCGCCACCATTTTATACAAAAATAATAATGACAACAATTTTCGAAGCAAGATAAATGCTGAGTAAAAAAAAAGTGCAAGTTTGCTCTTTTTTTGAATACAGCAATAACAATTAAATTATTAATTGCAAAATTGAAAAATAATTCACGAAACATTTTTTTTTTTTTCGAGAATTATTATTTTTCAAATATTCAAGAATTTGAGGAATTTTTTAATACATCCATCCAGCAATAACTCGTATTCCTTTGAATTCATTATTATATTTTCATGAAATCGAGATTTTCCGCTTTTCTTCATCAAATGAATTTTACTCCAGCTGGATTCATGGAATTCTCCAGTATTTTTCTCTCCCCGCTGGATCTCGGTTATTGACCGAAGCGGATGAAAATTAACGAGGAAAACTGGATGTTGATACAAACATAAATTCGCTCGGTTCTACATCTACACTAGCTTGTATCTCGAATCAGTGAAACTTTTCGTTTCCAACAGCCGTTGGCTGTTTTCCGTGCACATTCGGAGTTGATGCCGTTGGAAGCGCATTAAAAGTTATAAATGAACCAGCTTCAACGTTTCGCGAGAGACTGCGAGCGAGAAAGAATCACGTGCCGGAGTAATCATGGATGAGAGTATATGTCACCCAACGAAACTTGGATTTTCGCGTTCCAGCGTTATTTCGTTGGAAAGTCCGTTATTCGTGGCAAGTACGCAAGAAAACGTAAAAGAACCCGAGCAAACCAAAAAAAACCCAAACAAACCCAAAAATTGCAAATAAACGTAAAGAAGCTGACAAAAATCCAAGCAAACCGGAATGAGTCCAACTTAATGAAAAAGAACCCAAACGTACCTATACGAGTCCAAGGAAACCCAAACAAACCTAAAAGTACCCATATAAACCAAAGCAAACCCAAACAAACCCAACCGTAGCCATACGATCTCAAGCAAGCCCAAGTAAACCCAAACACATCTCAAAAAACGCAAGCAAACCAAACTGAATTCAAACAGACCCAAACGTACCCATATAACCGCAAGCAAACCCAAACAAACCGAAACGTATCCATACGATCTTCAAGCAAACCCAAAGAAATTCATGAAAACCCAGGCAAACCTAAAAAAATCGAAAAAATCGCTAGCAAATTCAATTGAATCCAAACAAACCCAAACTAAACCGAAATAAACCCAAACAAACTCGAAAAACGTAAACAAATCCCAACTGAAATACAATTGATCTCTGTACTTCAGCCTCATTCTGTTAAAAAAACAGTTGGCATCATCAAAAAGCAAATCAAACCCAAAAAAAACCGAAAAATCGCAAGAAAATTAAATTGAATCCAAACAAACCTAAACTAAACCCAAACAAACTTGAAAAACGCAAACAAACCCCAATGAGCCCAAATAAACCCAAAAAAAAACATTGATCTCTGCATTTCAGCCCTATTCTGTTAAAAATCTGTTGGCATCATCAAGAACCCAATCAAACCCAAACAAACTTGGATTAGATCATTAGAAAACCGTAATCAGCACCAAGCACAAAGCTGGTGGCACATTCCAGGATACCAGATTCCAGCTTCAATACCGCAAAGTTTGTTTGGGTTGGTCAGCAGTTGTTAATCGATCAACTTCCCAATTGGAAGTTGATGACGGCAAATTCTATTTTTTTTTCCTGGTAAATCGTTAAAACGCGTTCATCCTCCATGATGTTTAATTACTGAAAGTTCTGAAAATCGTTTTTTCAGGCTATTCTTTCGGAGGCATTGTCGAAACGAAAATTCTAACGGTAGCAGTTTGTCGTCAAGCGGGTAAGCGATTATTAGCAGCCGACGTCGATCATGTCCCCTAGCGTATTTTCCATCAAGGCTAGACAAAAGACCGGATTATCGATTCGCCCGATGGCGTTCACCGGTTTCGCCATTGATTACCCGTGGACCGTTCATCGACGCAACGTTAATCAGTACGTCATCGGTGAAATCCTCGTCCAACAATTCCGATTGCGTTGGTCCACGACCATTACCTGGATCTCTACCAAAGTCCGGCACACATGGCGCTTGAAGGCTTCGCACAGCCAGCGTGGTGGTCATTTGGACATGTGCTGTTGGAGGCTGATGGCGCACCTACGATAATGTCGATCCCCGGGGCTGCATCGATTTTGGAACCGTCCAGACATTGGCCAACTCCGACACGGTCACACTTTTTTTACGAATTCATTTCGATTTTTATCAGAGATCGAATCATGTATCAGCTCTAGATTAAGGCAAATGAATAGGGAACCTTGACGTTCTTGAATTGGCAAGAATGAGCCGAGTCTAGAAACGGAATTAGAACATTTGGATCAACTTGGACCTAAAGTAGAGATCAGTACCGACAGCTACGAAAGGTCAAGTTCACATTGATATTGACGTTGCTCAGAATGGTCCGCTGTCCTGGTTTTGACATCCTCAAGTCCGGCTTCTCATCTGGATTGGGGTACTTAGACTACAGTAGATCCTAATATCAGGATCCTCAATAAATGTCCAAACCTAGATGAAGACATCGAGTCCAAGATTACCAGAATCTGGACCATTGAACCTGGATCAATATAGGTATGTCGATAGATCAAGACACCAGGATGAAGAAGGCAGCAGCCTTCTAATTTGAATGACTAAAACCTAGACTTGACTCATGTCCTACTGAACTGATCGAAACCAACAGCCAATGAGAACCTCCAACCATGAAAGCCTGTTTCGGACATGGACCATCATCCATCTGGAAAAAGAAGCAAACGGTCGAACTTGTCGTATGTTGAGTGATGGGGGAATATTTCTAGGGAGTCCGTTCTAGTTAATTCCTTCGTTTGGGTTAGTCCGAAAATCCCTGGAGGCAACAAGGGCGGGCCTGAAAGTTGGCGAAGCTTATGAACGTCACGAAGCCGAGGGTAGATAGCGACTACGTTGAACTCTGGTTAATACCCGAGCCGTCTCAACCGAGAATTGTGTTGCGGACTAGTTCTGTCTTAGGCTTCTTCATGGTATAGGTGCAATGGAGGACGCTGGTGGAAACAACTGTAAGGAAAGTTGGACCGCATGTTGAAGACGTTTATAGGTATATCAAGGGGGTTCAGTCAGGGTTGCGAACAAGATTGTGCAGGTGGCATTACTCCTGGTGAATGCTGAGGGATAATGGGTATAGGACGTGGAAATCCGGGCATGGACCGCAATACAGTAACGACAGTAAACTGGGTATAGAAGACGGTCATCCTGCGTACAAGCAATTCCCTCCCAGCTTCGGTTTCTGGGTGACATCCTCCACCGCCATTTTCGTAGTAAATCCAACCTATCGCTGGTCAACATTGGCTAGGGTTGAGAAAACGGTTGGCAAAACCACAGGGTAGCATTGAACCGCTCCAATCTTGGTCACTTCCGCTCTATCTTGGTTCTTTAGGACCAGGAATGAGGAATCCCGGATGCACCAGCTAAAACAAACGGCGGATATCTGAAAAATGAATGTGGACGGTGCAATATTGATTTCGGGTGACCCCATAGTCGAAGACGGTTAAGACAATCTGGATTAGCCAATTTACTCGGACCTGGATCAAAGGACATTAATCAACCTGGATTATTAAACTGGATACTCGTATTTGCATCAGGTAACTTGGGTGCGCCAAGTCACATCATCAAATCTGGATTTACTAACCTGGATCATTGGACAACGATGATCCAGGCTAGATATCCTGAACCCATCGACCTAGATTAGGAACCTAGATTAGGAATCTAGATTAGGGAACATCCGCATCTGTGCATCAGGAAACCTGGATGACTGAAAGTTTATCAATAAATTTGGACGTCTTGTGAAACCGACCCTCCGGTATTAGGGAAATCTAGATCAAAGAATTCCGGTTACCTAGGTGGATGATTTTTGAACGTGAAACTAAATCTGGTCATGGATTATGAATCAAAGACCCCAAATATCTAAACTACAACATTGCGTCTATTAGATCAAAAGTTATTGATGGAACCTGTACAAGGCAGAATTACCAAAGGAATCCAAGTAAGATCTAGACCATCAGATTTGAGTCATCAAGCCTAGATGAATGACCCTAGATCAGAAGTCCTGCGTCACTAAACCTAGATCACCATATCGAGCTTCATTACCAGATCCAGATGGATGTCCATCAAAGATCCAACGTGACCTGACGATGTCTGATCAGGAATCCTAGAAAACCAAATGAGCGAATCAACATGGCCAGTTGTGGAAATCCACTTTAAAGCGTCTAGTCATTTGTTGGTTGGTTTGCTCTTCTATATCCTTTCTATTGGGTGGTCCATTGTGTACAAAACCACGTACTTGACGTCAATCGTGGTGTACTTCGTTAAACCGTCCGGTACATTGAATTTGTAAAAATTAAAGTGCTAAACTAATTATCGAGTCGTGATCCGAAAGTGTATTTCACTTTTGTTTGGGTTAACTGTCGACCTAATTCTTGGACGTCATATCACGAATTGGAGTTCGGTGAACGCAATTTCTTTTTTTTTCTCTTTTTGTCTTCTAACAGACTGGAATGGTCATACGCGAATACACGCTTTGGGTATTCAAACGGATTGCAGTTTTCCGGGTCGTCCCTCACTAGCGTTCTCCACCTCTTTCGCCTCTTTGTACACGA
The DNA here is from genome assembly GCA_030523105.1 of Ophioninae sp. A BG-2022a. Taxonomy (NCBI): domain Eukaryota; kingdom Metazoa; phylum Arthropoda; class Insecta; order Hymenoptera; family Ichneumonidae; species Ophioninae sp. A BG-2022a. The sequence goes on from JAPYZI010004427.1 coordinate 11,129, forward strand.
GCTCTTCATGTGAAACGTACTTGACGTCACTCCGAGCCACTGGTTCTCTCAAACTGCCAGGGTGACCCAGACGCCGTTTCAACCTGGCATGGGTCGCCCTTTGCGACGTCCAACTTCAACACACGTGGATACACGTATCCAGAAAGTAATGGGGAAACACTCAAGTGCTTTCGTCTAATTAATACGAGCTCCCTAACCAACTCCCTCCGACCAAAATAGTCCATGTTTCATCTGACAAGCCTCTTTTGGCTGATGACCATTTTTTACATCCTCGGAGAATAAAGCCACCCCCTTTACCGTGCCTGTAGAATAGGTATGGTGAAGGAGGTGAATGTCAACTGGTTGGAGATGAGGACTTTTTATTGATCACATAATTCTGGAGTCGTTTAGAAAAGACGTTCGATGATAAAGACGATCAGGGATTTGCCATTTCTGATGATGGACAGTCACCAACTTATCCATTTCCAATATCAGTCTGAATTGGAGACGTTGAATCTAGAATCTGTCAATCTAGGTGAAACGATGCTCATCAATGTAGAGTAGTGGCCAGCTGATGATTACTTGATGACGACCGGTCTAGATTGATGACCATCAGCTCTAGCTGATCATATCTTGATGACTGCCACCTAGATTAGTGACCATGTCTACCAGCTGATTATTTCTTGATGACAACCGGTTTAGATTGATAATCCCCATCACCAGCTGATCATTTCTCGATGACCACTAATCAGCATTCAAAATCAACTATTATCACAAAAATGAACCGATAATCCATTCGTCTCCTGGACCTGCCAATTCCACCCTGATCTTTCCAATTTCCATTGGTGTATGAATTCGTTACTCGAATCCAAGTAGATTGAATCCCAAATCTTAGATAACCCAGAAAAGTACCACCGGGAGTGTTATCCCCCGATATTCAGTGGATCATCTTCTCAAACTTCGATCCACCAGGTCTCCCGTTCCACAAGGGACTGTGCGTTGGGTCATTCCAAGGGAAAGCTATATATGTATATAGTAGGCCAATCGTTGGCCACTTTACCATCGATGAAAGTTCAATGAGTCGACCGGTGAACGGTTCGATTTTCCACCAAGCTTTTGGCTGCCATATCTATATTGGGGTTCTCCAATATTGCTGGGTAGTCCATACTCAGGGATTTTGTACTACTCGGACTTGGAGCTGATGCGAAAAGAGGGGGGATAAAAATAGCAATGGAACTTTTGCCCAGGTAATGCGCTTAAAAACTTATCCCTGGAGGCAGTGTTCTCGATTAAGCTCAATTGGTCGTTACAAAATGGGATTATTTCTCGAGATCAGCCTAGAACTAATCCGACCTAAAAGGAGGGCTAGTCTGATAACTGTATACAGTTATCCATTGATCTAGAGTTAACTTTCTCGTGCGCGTCACTTGGTGACATTAATGAAGCAATTAACCGGTCGATTATCCAAAACCCTCGTAACTTCGTAATTCCCAGCAAGTTGCGTCGATTGGTAAAAGAGAAAGCTAAAAAGGAAGAATCCCAATGGCTTGGTCATTGGGTTTTCAATCCTGTTGTTTTCATTGACAGAAAGTTTGGGTTTGTTTAGGTTTGCTGGTCAGTCCTGTCGTTTTTATTGGCGGAATGTTTGGGTGTGTTGGTTAGACCTGTTGTTTTTTTATTGGCAGAATGTTTGGGTTTGTTTGGGTTTCCAGGCAGTCCTGTTGTTTTTATTGGCTGAATGTTTGGAGAGCTGGGAAAATGGCTTTAATTGATATTGTAAAATTATGGAACGGTCCAGTTTTCAAGAATGGAAGAACTGTTTGGGTTTGTTTGGGGTTGGAACAACTGTTTTGTTTGCCAGAACCTCATTGACATCGTCTGATCCAGAAATTAGTCTCGTCTCTTTGTTTGGGTTTATTGGTCGTTTTATTGGAAACGCATTGAAGCTAGAAGCAAAGCTGGTTTTCTTTTTATGGACTCCAAATGGAAAATCTTTATCAATAATGTCATCAAATATCCAAAACTACCACATAATTCGTTAATATAAGATATACAGGGTGTCCCACGATAGAATGTCATCCGTGAAATGGGGGGTTAGAGATGAAATTTTGAGTCGATTAATATGAGTATGTATAGTTCCCGGATCAAACCTTGAATTATTATTTATTTTTTTACACAAATCCATCATTTAATTCGCCATTTAATTCTCCATTTTGAGGGAACAATGTCGAAAACATATTTAAGAAATGTTTTTTTCCATTTTCTCAGTCTAATTTTGCACTTTCGGAAAAAAATCGGGCATATTCGTAATGAGCGGAAAATTTTCGATGAAACAGACCGTTTTAAAAGTTCAAAAACGGAAAAAAAAAATTTTCGACCTGCCCCGGCCACTTTTCCGAAATCTCAAAAATCACGAAATTTCAAAAGGTCGTAGAGTGAGCTATTTATATGTTATGGACTTTCATTGGGTAAGTTTGGAAAAGGTTTTTGCCTAACTTAAATAATGGCGTTGGATTCGTATCGATATCTCTCATAGTTTTTCCGGAAAGTCCACTTGAAAAATCGCTAAAA
>JAPYZI010004428.1:0-13872 GCA_030523105.1 Ophioninae sp. A BG-2022a
TTCAAAATGCCGAGTAGGAGGCCCTCGGTGCCATCATCCTGAATGCACACAACAAATTTCGTACCGATTCGTTCAGCCGTTCAAGAGAATAACGATTTTTAAATTTCGAAGTGGACGGCGCCGTTTTCGTCATACCTTTAAAGCTCCAAGGATCCACTAATTATTCCCTCCCGTATGTACGAAATCCCCTGGGCTCACTATTGACCAACGTCATCCCTGGACGATCACCAATCATCTCCGAAACGCATAACCTCCATTCTTGAATTATTACGCGGATGGAAAGCAACGAAGACTTAAGGATGGAGGGGGGGGGGGGGGGGGGGGGGGGGGGGGGGGATCAACTTGGCTTCGGAACCTACCAATGAAGAAGATCCCTTGATTAACACCAGCAAACTGATGGGGAGCCTTCTCTAATTATTTCGATGCCTTTATGAACCCGCTTAAACCCCCCAAAGAGCAGATGCTATTCATGATGAAACACGTATAAAGACTTGGATGATGACCTCTTCACTATTGGAGAAACACTTAGGAATATACACTCCTATATTGAACTCTGTAATTCTCAATTAGGTGAATTTAAGTTACTTGTTTGGATTTATTTTGGTTTGTTTGGGTTTGTTTCGGTTTGTTTCGGTTTATTTGGGTTTGTTTCGGTTTGTTTGGGTTTGTTTAGATTTTTTGGGTTTGTTTCGGTTTATTTGGGTTTATTTCGGTTTATTTGGGTTTGTTTGGGTTTATTTGGGTTTATTTCGGGTTTTTTGGGTTTTTTTCGGTTTGTTTGAGTTTATTTCGGTTTTTTTTCGGTTTGTTTGGGTTTGTTTGGGTTTGTTTGGGTTTGTTTGGTTTTCTTGGGTTTTTTCGGTTTGGTTGGGTTTGTTTGGGTTTGTTCGGGTTTCACCAAGCAGTTTTTGTTTTTTTTTTAATTTAAAACCAACTAAATATAACATGACACAACTTTTCACTCATTAAAAAACCTACATCGAAACTTCAACCCCTTTTTAACCCAGTTGGGCTTGGAATATAAAAAAATTCTTTGAAAATCATAAAAAACGAGTTTTGACTGTTTCCGGTTGATTCCACTGGTCGTTTCATCGTCCATTCCTGGATAACGAACTCAGCAGTAAGAGAGAAAGAGGAAGGGTTGAAAAGACCTAGAGGGGTGGGGGTGGTCGACAAATACATGGAAAGAGAACGATCACCCTGCCTCTTTCCAATGACCATAAGCTTTTCGCTTACAGTCAAAACGTTTCTGTCCCTCCGTTCCCTCTTTCATTTCGCGGATCCGTAGGCCTCGGCAATAGCGAGAGTTCACGCCGTCCGACGGTTGGTTTCGAGCCTCGGGGTTGATGTCGACGAATTGCGAAACGGTCGAACGGACACACGGCCCTCATCCCGTTTTCCAACTTCCCGATACAATTATTAACCGGCCAACAGTCATTGGCACTTATCTCTACCGAAGTAACTTCGTTAGAGAAGGATACAGACATGTCAATGACTGTTTGTTTTCCCTAGATGAAAGCGTCAATTATTGGCTCGTCTGATGCTGCTGTAAGCTCGAAAAAAAAATACAAAAATAAAACACGAATACATGAGTCGGTTCAGACGAGCTGATGACAATTTTTAACTTTGTCGGAAATAAAAATTTCGAAAAATTCATGTTTGGAAAGAAATAAGGGTTTGGCAAAAAAAAAAAGGATTAGAAAATAGAAGTTTTGAAAAAAGAAGAGTTTTCAAAAAAAAAAAAAAGAAAGGTTTGGATCATATTGAAGGGTTTGGAAAATAGAAGTTCCGAAAAAATAAGGTATTTCACAAATCTTTTTTAATTCTTCAATTTTCCATTCAATTTCACTTCCACGTTACCAGTAAAGAGCGAAAAAAAATGTTCCACGAATAGTAACTGTCAAATCAAATTAAAAAAAAATTATCCAAAGATTTTTCCCTTATGAATAATATCGTAAAAAAAAAATGATCGACGAATTTCAAGATTGCAAGTTTCGGTTTATCAATGTTGACAACGAAATAAAAAAAAATGTTAAATAAAAGGTTAAATACAATGTTAACAAAAAAATGAAATAAAATGCTTAAAAATGTTAATTAAAAGGTTAACAAAAATGTAAAATAAAATGTTTAAACAATGTTTTAAAAAAATGTAAAATAAAATCTTTAAACAATTTAAAATAAATGTTTAATAAATTTGAAACAAAATGTTTAAAAAGAATGAGAAATAAACTTTAAAAAAAAGTAAACTAAAATGTTTAAAAAAAATGAGGAATAAAATAAAAAAAATGTAAAATAAAAGAAATGATCATGGATATCAGGCCGTGATATCCAGAAGGTCATAATGGAGTACCCTTACCTAAAGTGATAAAAAAAATGTATTGACGCTGATAACAAAATGGTGATTGTAAAAATACCACTAGAGTCAGAATTTCCCATACTGGTTGAGGAGAGGTTGGAGGATCGGAGTACCAACACTGTTATTGCATTAACTCATCATTGTCATTTTTATCACGTGCCCACTCGAATCAAGAGAAGCCTGGGGAAATCTCCCTGGATTTTCCCCCCAGTGTTTCCTGTTTGTGCGAATGCATGAGGGTCAACTTGAGGGCTCCGGGTTTTCAACCCCTAAACTTTTAACTCCCAAATATATTTATATACGTATAATCTACCGGGTTGTATTTTATTTAACGTGTTTTTGTCGCGACTCTTGAGCCCTCTTTAGTCGTTGTTCGAATCTGTCCACCCTTCGATTACTGGGACTTGAATGCTCCGCGAATCCTCTGTTTTCTGTGTATTTGAATATGCCAGGATTCGCGAGAGGGCCTCGCGACTCTATCCCCCCAGTACCGGATTAGTCACTAACGACTAACGAACTCTGTCTGCCGTGCCAATTTTTTTCTTTTTTTTTTTCTTTTTTTTTTCACGTGGACTACCGATTTATCGTCATCCCCTCGTGAACCTCAACGACCTCGCGGTATGAGGGAACAACTTGTCTTTTCTTTTTTTTTGTCGCTTTTCGATTGGCGAGCATTGACGAAATTTGGAAAGAGGAACAAATATGTTTATTGCTTTTTTGAAATTAAAAATATGTTATTTTGAAATTAAAAAATTTGTAATTTTTTAAATAAAAAAAGAGTTATTTTATTTCAATTATTATAACGGTATTCTTATAATAATCATAATAATAATAACAATAAAAATTTCCCAATTTCCCCCCCCAAAAAAAAAAAATAATTTCGGAAGTAAATAAATATTGGCTCGGAGAATTTCAAGCTTTTAGGAATCATTGGAGATGTTGATGATGATTGGGTCGCCGAAAACGACATCAGTCGAAATTTCGTTACCGGGCACTCGACTTGAACAAAAGGAATGAATAAAGTCGAGGATTCGAGAGGTTCGGAGATAATGAAAAGTGGAATGGGAACTTTGAATATATATTTCATATCTTCATAGAGACACTCATCTCATCAGAGCCACGCTCTCTCTCTCTTTCTCTCTCTCTCTCTGTACTTTCATCCTACTTTGCAAGAACGTCAATGCAACGTATGGTCCAGCCAAAAGAGGAGAGAGAGAGAGAGAGAGAGAGAAGTTGCGAAGTTTATCAACTTTCCTATATACATAGACAAGTTTGGAAAAGGACGTCGAGCGAAGGAGCCTTCCCAGTATGGTATGAAATTCAAAGGGAATACGAGACGATCTACTTCTCCTCCTCCCCCCCCCCCCCCAAGCACCCTTAAAACCCTCCCGGACATGAATCCTTTACAGCTACTCTTCCCGACTGTCAATGTGCTCAGACTCATATTCGAGCACGCATTATTATTATATATAGGTACCTCGTCTACTTCCGTACATAAAGAAGAATATCAGCCGGCATGAAATATCGCAATTTGCTTTCGGATGATTAAGTCCATTAGCTTTGGGAGCTTCAAATTAATATTGAGGGCTCGTCATCCTGGAAACGTTTTGAAAAGTCACTCGGTTACTTCGGCAATCTCGGAATTTAGGGGACAGATCTTTTTTCTTTTTTTTGGGGGAGGGGGGGGGTTGTTGTTTAGATTTTGAGTTCTGGGATTTTTAGTTTACGTTTTTTTAGGTTTTTAAGTTTTTAATTTTTTAGTTTGTTTGGGTTTATAGTTTTTAGTTTTTTAGTTTTTTTTTTATTTTTATTTCCTAGGTTTTTAGTTTTTAGTTCTTAGTTTTCTAGTTTTCTAGTTTTTACTTTTTAGTTTTCGAGATTTCTAGTTTTCTAGTTTTTACTTTTTAGATTTCGAGATTTCTAGTTTTCTAGTTTTTACTTTTTAGTTTTCGAGATTTCGAGTTTTCTAGTTTTTGGCATTCTAGTTTTTAGAGTTTTTTTTAGTTTTCAGTGTTTCAGATCAAAAGACTGAAACTAAAGTTCTGGTTTTTTGGGTTTCTAATTTTTAGAGTTTTCTAGTTTTCAGTTTTTCAGTTTTCTAGTTTTCAGTTTTTTGGGTTTATAGTTTTTCAGTTTTCTAGTTTTTAGAGTTTTTCAGTTTTCAGTCTTTAGTCTTTAGTTTTTCGTTTTTAATTTTTTACTGTTTAGTTTTGTAGTTTGTGGTTTTACATTTTTTCGTTTGGTTAACTTTGTAGTTTTAGTATTCTAGCTTTTAGTTTTTTAGTTTTTAATTTTATAGTGTTTAGCTTTGTTGGTTTGTGGTTTTATAGTTTTTCATTTGGCTTAGTTTTAATTTCAGTTTTGTAGGTTTATTTTTCCAGCTCTTAGTTCCTAGTTTTATTTTTCTAGGTTTTAGTTTCTAATTTTATGTTTCTAGCTTTTAATTTTGACTATTTAATTTGATAGATTGTGGTTTTTTCAGTTTTTATTTTTGATTTTTTATTCTTGATTTCAATTCTTCATTTTTTAAAAAATCTATTCTTTATTTTTCCTACTTAACAAATTAAATATATTTTTTTTAATATTTTGACTTGGTTGGTAATTGGAGACGTTTGGACGGCTGAGACGCCTCAAGGACGTGCCAATCAATGCCTGTCAAATAAACGTCAGGTTTTACCTCGTCCGCCTCGATCGGTGATTTGACGCATCCATTCAATACGTCAGCTATTAAAGTAGTCTGGCACGCTTGACCACTGAAATTAGCTTTTGATCGGTGTGGCACATTCAACGCAGGCATTTACGCGTACAAATAAACGGATGTGCGATTAATCAAGGTCGTTTGCCCGTTTAGCTATTCGTGCGTCGAATCACACTAAATATACGAGAACTCGGGAAACGTAACGAATGTCAGACTCGTGGAGACCACAATCGTATTGTTGGTGTGAGAGGATCCTGAATAGCCGTTAATATTTGGGCAACGATGACTTTGGGGACGGATTTAAGCGTGTCCAAGCTTGAAAAAAAATAATTCAATCGAAATAGTAAATATTTCGATCCAATTACTTTTTAAATGAAATATTTAATATTTTAATTCAATTATTTTTTAATTGAAATATTAAAATCTCGATCCAATTACTTTTTTAATGAAATATTTAATATTTTTATTAAATTAATTTTCACATGAAATATTTGATATTTCAATTCAATTATTTTTTAATTGAAATATTATATATGTCCATCCAATTAGTTTCCAAATGAAATATTGAGTATTTTGATTCAATTATTTTTTAATTGAAATATTAAATATGTCGACCCAATTACTTTTCAAATGAAACATGAAATAGTTCCATTCTATCATTTTTTAATAAAAATATTCAATATTAAATATTGAATATTTAAAATCAATTATATTTTAATTGAAATATTAAAATCTCGATCCAATTACTTTTTAAATGAAATATTTAATATTTTTATTAAATTAACTTTCACATGAAATATTTAATATTTTAATTCAATTACTTTTTTTATTGAAATATTAAATACGTCGACCCAATTACTTTTCAAATGAAACATTAAATATTTCAATTCTATCATTTTTTAATTAAAATATATAATAAATTATTGAATCACAATACATTATTCAGTTATATAACATTTTGTAAAATTATTTCAATGTTTGTTAAATTTACTTATTTTATTACATTTAATTTATATATTGATTATTAATTCTTTACTAAAATTACCAATAAATATGTTCGAGTATGAAAAAAAAGGGGTTTCGAAATCTGCGTGTTGGGTGTTACAGTTTGTCACGTGATGGGTGTGCGAGAAAGACAGGGATGTGGAAGTAACAGCCGACACCGAAACCGTTGGTCACCATTACCAAGCATTGCGTCTGCGGTTCCGGGCGATTTGTAGTCTTGCAGACCACGCGCAAGGGACATTTATTAGAACCCCACCAGCTCGGAAAATCTAGTCCAAGGAAATACCGCTAGAAAGCCTCCCCCCACTTTTTTTTTTTTCGTTAACAATTACCGATGAAGACGAGATTCGACCCTCCCAGAATCCCTGATGACAAGTGTTTGTGAAACACGAAAGAGGCTGGTCGAATCTACGAGTACGCTGGAATTACTTTCTCCAGTTTTCCAGGCGATGCTACGTCAGCAGGTCACGAGTACTCTTCGCCAATTTTTTTTTCTCCTGTTCTTCGTCTTTGGTTTTTACGCCCATTTGATTATTAGCTTCGAGAATACGGAAAATCAATATCCATTTAGGACGAGCTGAACACGAATTTCCTTCGAATAGAAATCATGATGAATTACATTTTTCTATTTATTTATTTCCCAAAAAACAGCAATTATCTGTGTTTTTTTTTTAATGACTTTGGAGATTTTTATTATTTCGTGGATTTTTTGAACGGTTTTGAGAATTTTTTTAACAAGATTTCGAGGGTGGATAAAAAATATCGAAAATCCTTGGGAATTTGGGGAATCCTAGTTCTTGATGTGATTAATTTTGATTATTGTTCTTGATTGTGATTAATCAGGAACATTGACGTGTTTTAGAATTTCAATTTTTTCCGTGAGTCATTTGGGTTTGTTTGGGTTTATAGAAATTATTGAATTTTAGAAATAAATGAAATTTTGAATTTCCTTACTGACAAATTTGTATTATTCAAATTTGTATTAGATTTTATTAGAAGTGTATTTAGAAAACATTATGAATTAAATTTAATGACTAACTTAAATAATTCAATTAAATTAAATAAATAAAAAAATCGAAATAGAAATGTTTTTGGTCAGTTGGAACAAATGTCCAGTAATTAAAAAAAAACTTCAGTCAAGCACACATATTTTTTTATCGAACTTCACTAGTTCATATAAATTATAATTAAAATTGAAACAATTAAACATTTCTAATGATTAATTTATTATTAAATTCAGCAACGATGAAAAATTAGAAAAAATTATGAAGAATTACGAAAAATTATTTACAATAATTTAAAATGAATCAAAATGATTTAAAATTGTTTAAAATTATTTAAAACAATTTTAAATGATTAAAAATCATTAAAAATCATTTAAAATTATTTAAAATCATTTAAAATTAATTACAATTATAAAAAATTCGAAGTATCATGAAATAAATGAATTGAAGAAACAAAACAATGTTTTTGCAACGTGATACAGGCTCATACCAGGGGTTTAAAAATGTCCCTTGTCCCTGACGGTTCAGGTTGAACCTTCTAATTATTTACGACGTTGCGACACTTGCAACTTGTTTTTTAAACGGACGTGTATAAATAACCAAGTTTAAGCATACCCTCATAAATACGGTAGAGCCCTTTCCCTTTCCCCAGGAGTCCCTTGCCCTTCAGAACTCGTAGGGTCACCGGAGCTTTTTCATCTTGTACTTTGCAGTGCGAAAAAAAAAACAACAAAAAATAAAATTATAAATGAAATGAAATAAAAGATCGTAATAAATTCATAAACCGCCTTGGCAAGCCGGAATAGGAAAAGGGCGAGGCGAAAGGTCTGCAGAGAGAGCTAATACGAAGCAGCAACGAGGATTTTGTATCCAGCGTGGAAACGAAATATACGTACTCCGGGTAACACGAGATGATAAGGGAAGATCTGATAATGGGAAAATTACAACTGCACGGAGGGAAGACTTTTCGTAAAACAGTACGACTCTACCGAAAATTAGTACATCCGAATGTACTTGTAGAATATTTATAGACTTTTTCCGGTGATTATTGACTTTTTATAATTTATTTATTAATAATAACCATTATTATATAAATATATTTGTAGCGTTATTCCAATTAGTTGATGAATAATGTATTTTATGAAGGAAATAATTAATTAAGGGATTAACTAATTAACGAGTGAATAATTAATATTAATTAATCAATCAGTGGAATAATAATTAATTTTTTGTAATTTGTTGATGTATAATAATTATTATTATGAAGGTGCATTCAGAGGGTGTTTCTAGTTAATTAATAAATAATGTATTTTATTGTGGAAATAATTAACGAAGGAATAAACGAATTATCGAGTAAATAATTAATATTAATTAATTAATCAGTGGAATAATTTACTTCTTCTGGTTGTTATTGACTTTTTATAATTGGTTAATTTATCATTACTGTTATTGTAAAGGTTGATTGATAAAGAATGTATTTTATAAAGGAAATTATTAATGGAGATATCGAGTAATTAACTTGTGAATTATTGAGATTAATGAATCAATCGGTAGAATAATTATTTAATTATTCTGATTATTATCGACTTTTCATAATTGCTTTATTAATTATTACAGTATTAAGAGGAGAATAATTTATTATCGAATAAAGTAGTCAATTAGTGGAATATTAATATTATAAAGATATATTTATTAACTTTATTATAATTGATAAATTAATAATTACTGGATGATTAATATAAATTCAGTTCGAAAATCCATTTTCATTTTCCATTTTCAGATTTCATGGGCATTTTTTTGCCGCTTATAAAAAATATAAAAATTATTCTTAAATTTCTTCTAAAATGTTTTTTCTAGAATTCTATAATTTCTAGATAGAACTCAACACCGTTGTTAAAACCCATTTTTATTTTCAAATTCCATCGACATTTTTCTGCTACTTATAAAAATTCTAAAAATATTTTTAAAACAATTCTAAAATGCTTCTTCTAAAATTCGAAAATTTCTAAATAGAATCCTACATCATTTGTAAAATCCATTTATATTTACAAATTTCATCGACATTTTTCTATAGCTTAAAAAAATCTAAAAATATTAAAAAATGTTCACGTATAACTACACCATTGGAAAAATTAATTTTCATTTTTGATTTTCAGATTTAATGCCCATTTTTCCACTGTCTAGGTGCTGTCCATTTTTTCACGTTTATATTACGAATTTGTTGGCGCAGCTCGCATATAATTAGCGAATGAAGTTGGCTGCAACGACACGCAGATCTCTCCTGCCTGGTAATGAACTTTATCGCGAGACTGTTCGTACGAGTTGGGAGAGTCAACGATGGGACATTTCCCGTCGCTCGGAAAAGCGAACTTAATTCAAACCGAAATGTACGTGTAATTGTTCAAACAGGTTTCCACCCTCGTAACTGCATGTTACATCGTACCGTGGATTTCCTCTCAGAACACGAAATTAAGATCGTTCGAATCACCCGAAATTTTATTTTATAAAAAAAATTAATATGTTAAATATCAACAAAAAAAAATTAATTTAATAGCTACGACAAGAAAAAAACGAATCGAATCGAAATTACGAAAAAACTCTAAGTCCCAATATTTAAAAAAAAACCCAACGCGTAATTAATTTTGAATATTGAGTTCTTAAAAATTTTAAAAATAATTTTGTTAATCATTTTACAAAATAGATTTTTAATTAATAATACAAAAAACATAAGATAACAGAAATGTAAGATTCTATAATTGTATATTATTATTATTATTATTAATATTATTATTTTATTTGATATTTAATTCAAATAATAAAAACACGAGCTAAAATAATAATACAATATTAATATTTTATTATATAAAATATTATTATATTATTATAGATTCGATCAAAATCATAATTATATGAAAAATAATAAAAAAAGAAGATAAAATAGCAATAAAGTATGATAATTTTAAGTTATATTTTATTTAAACTATAATTTCATCTACAATAACAAAAATATGAAATAAACGGAGTAAAAATTAAAAAAAATTATTATTGAGGTGTGACGTCATGTTTGATTACTAAATTTCCCCAACCCCTTAATATAAACTTTTTACTTTTGTCATATCTAGAAAATTCACCTAGAAAGTTCATCATTGAGGACGAGAACAATTTGGGATTGACATGATGCACTGCTCGGATTGTACGAACGAGTACGACTGTTGCGAAGGTAGAACAAAACGATATTCTCGTTTCGCTCGGGTCGTGAATTTTTCGTTCCCGAGCTGTGAGCGCCCACAGGGGTTGATAACGAAATTTTCCGTGAAATCGAACGAACAACTAGAACGGTGTGTACGACAGGGGCTAAAAGTATTGAGACAGCGAGTTGAACCCGGAAACAGTATTATTTCGATGTTACTGCGAATTGCGTCAAACGGAAATCCCAATTGCGCGAGAAATGTCACGCGAAATATAGTTTCCTTTATTGGATCATTTTCCATGTGATTTTTGGTCCATCGATCGAATTATTTCACAGTTTGTGACGCAAACTTCATCGCAGTATTAAATCTCGGTTCGCGATGAGTTTGAATGTGAAACGAAGTCAGAAACTGATAAAAAACAATAATAACGACGTACTGTGGACACTCAAATCAAAATTTATCCATTTTGGAAATATTAGTCATCATCTTTGCTTTGTAAAGTCAATGGACCGAAAAATTGGTTTTTAAGTCATTAAAGAACAGAAATGAAAAATCACAGACTGTTGGCTCGTCCCACGAATTTATTGTTCAATTTTTTTTATTTTTTATTCTCAATTTTGTTGTGTTTTAATGGTCATTGTTTATTTCTAACATATATTCAATTACCTGTATTGAATGTGCACTGAGTATTTAGAGTTTATTTTTTCGAGACTGAGTTTACGGCTATTTATTTTTTTAACTCTGAATTTTACGTATTTATTTAATAGCATAAATAATTATGCAATAATGGATTTAGATGCAATAGATTGTTTATTTTTCTTTTATATTGCTTTGGATTGCTTTTAAAACCGTGATGAACCGTTTAAAACCGTGCATTTTAACGATTTCCCGGTTAAAATGCAGGCGTACACGCTCTTACCAGACAGACGTGAAAGTAAGTCTTTGGTTTCCTATTTTTGTGATTATCTCGAATACGGACGGGTGAAACTAATCGAAATTTTTTATCTAGTTACTTAGTAATCCTCTGAATGTATCCTCAAAATAAAACAACATATAAACAAAAAACAATATTTTAAAAAATATATAGAACAACCGTTAAGCAATACGAAATACAGCCGTACACGCTCTTGCCAGACAGACGTAAAAGTAAGTCTTCGGTTTCCTATTTTTGCCATTATCTCAAAAACGGACGGGTGAAACTTATCGAAATTTTTTATATAGTTACCTAGTAATCTTCTGAATGTATCCTCGGAAGGAAAAAATATAAAGACAAAAAATAATAGTTTTAAAAAATATAGAAAAACGGTTATGCACCACTGCCTCAAATGGACTGCATTCTGACGACGGAAAATATGAAGAGAAATAGTGAGGGGTATAAGAAATCCGTACGATTTGCGGTAATACCGTCAGGGAAGGCAAAGGTCCTTGGCTTAAAACGATATCGTGTTTCCGGGCTTCGGCGATCGTATTGTCCTGCGGGGAGAGGACCGTAGGAGCATCGCAACCGCACCGACCTCCAATTATCCTCGGGGAGTCACGTGGCACAGGTTGGCGAGGTGGTTGGTCCCCTATCCCCTTTATCCCCCGCTGGACCGACGGCAAACATTCGCACGTGTGTATGGACGTTCATCGTCAACCACATCGACGTCGTCGGCGTCGTCGTTGTCGTCAACGATTCGACTCTCTGCTCTTCCCTTTCTTCTCTATCGTGCGCACCGGCAATGCCAGCCATGCTCACCCTGGGAGCGACTAAATTAATTATGAAAACACAAATCAGCCCGGCAATCGAGGCTCGCGCGAATCCGACTACGTATAAACCTTTTTCCTCGTTGAACGTAGCACAAATGAACAACCTCGATCCTAACTTCCCCTCTGCTTCTTTTCGGGTCTCCTCGTATTTATTTTTTGTTTTAATCGATTGCAAGTAATTACTAAGTATCCTGATGAATTTCCTACTAAAAAATGTTCAATCTTGAAATATACTAACGAGAAAAAATCAGTTATTAGAATTATCGTAGAAGGAATTTTTCGAAATTCAGTTGTTTCGTAAAATTAGTAAACTGCCAAAAAGAAGTTGATTATTGAAAAGTAGTACAATAATAAAAGTTGCTGAATTACCAAATACTGATCGATTACTAAAAACTTGCAATTTACTAAAAGCTACTAAATTATTCGAAACTAGTAAATCACTAAAGATTATTAAACCGTAAAAATCTTGGAAATTGAAACAAAAATACGTAAATAGCAAAAAATAGTGAATTGCTAGAAATTAATATATTACGTAGATCTCGTAATTCGTTTAAAGGTAGGCTTTAGCCTATTAGAATGCCAAAAATTAATAATCTGCTAAAACAATTCGTTAAGTAGATATAAGATTAATGAAATACAATAGAAATAAAAATCCGAAACGGAACTTCAATTACAAATCTACCATCAAATCGCTGCAATTACGAATCCAAATTCAATTACTAATCGGCAATTATATAATGACTATTATATAAAACGGATACGTAATTAGTTATCGAGTATAATGAATCTACGGGTCCATAAATCGGAACCAAATAACTGATCTGTATAATACTGTAAACCCAAACAAGACCAAACGAATTCAAACTCAGCTGATACAGAATACGATTTCTGTAATATGGAAAACTTAAGGGTGAAAGTATTAAGGGGATTCATTTCTACAACACGTATTTAAAAAAATAATAATTTTGGGATGAATCTTCAGGATTTTTTTTCTTCCAAGATATTGATGATGGAGGATTCTTTTGACGTGCTGTCCATCTCGATATCTCTGGTATTTAGTACGATCGAGATAGACATAGGCAAACCTCGAATGTAGAGCCTCTTCCTCTCGTTCAATTAACCGATCATCTGGAGATTAATGGAGATTTGATATTGCATGCCTGAGCACGTGCATCTCGACGTACCTGATGCGTGTTGAACACCCCTGATTTGGATTATTCCGTGAATTGTTCGGGTCTTGAACGATGCGATGCGCGTACCCATATATTCCATTTTCGGGAGTTAGGCATGTACTTCGATGTGTTGTTCGGCTTACTGAGGCCCGAATGGAACGCGAAACGAGCCGATAGATCGAGGAAAATACACTGATAATGCAACCTTCAAAATCGCAATCGGTCTGATACGCATATGGGTGGAGGTTTTCCAATCTGGATCAAGCTCTTCCAAACCGTAGTGTAACGCAAGTGGAATTTGTGGATTTTGACAGAAAACAACAGTTACCTTTTTTTCGGTATTTAGAGGAAATCAAAGGTAATTCAAATTTAAGATATGTTATTAATTTCCTTGATTTACTATCAGTTCAATCGAAATATCCATTTCCTAACCTCTGTCAATAACATTTTACTTTTTTGGCGAGAAAATCCGTATTTTTTTGCAAATTTCGAAAATTCAAGAGTACGAAGACCTTCCTCTACTAATTAGGTATCTACCGTCAAAATTCCGAGCCGTTCGGTTCAACCGTTTTCGAGAAAAGTTCAAAAGACTTTCAAAGAATTTGGTCACCGGTGGAAAAATCGGCCGTTTCTAACCTCTTTCGAAACCATTTTCATTTCCCGGCAATAAAATCCGTATTTTTTTTGCAAATTTCGA